>CM040117.1:161675509-161852792 GCA_022559845.1 Amorphophallus konjac | reverse complement strand
GGAGGTGGTCGGTGGTAGAAAAGAGCAAGACACCGCACAAGCAAATGGAAGTAGCTTTGGCAATGGCTTTATACCTCCCCCACTTGTTTTTGCAATGGGAAGTGATCCATTGTGCCATGGGTATCAAATGAATATGGCGAGGGCTGATCATGGTTTTCACATCCTTTGGGTTTTGTATGAAATCCTCTAAGATGAGTGATGGGTCTATAGGTTCAACCATGTGGCATATCAAGTCTTCATCCCCCACCTTAGTCTTAGGAAGGGCTAGGTAGGTCTCTACCTCTTCTATAAGGATAGTAGCTTCAAAAGTTGGGAACATGAAAGTTTGTGTTTGGGGATGCCACAACTCCACTAAAGCTGAAATGCTAGGCCAATCATAAGAAATTTTCTGAAAATTCTTGGCTAGAACTAACAAGCGGGGTAGGTGCCATGCCCTTAGGATTGAGTTAACTTCTAAAGGGAGTTCTTTTATCATGGGAGCCACCCACTTCAAGCTAGAGTAGCACCTTGGACCAGGAAGGAGCTAGAAGGAAGGAAAAGAAGAAAAGAAGAGAAGTGACATGAGAAGAAATTTAAGAAAGTTCATGAAATTTTGGAAATAATTTGAACTCACCTCTCTTGAAGGGCTCGTGCTCAAGTGCTTGGGGATGGAAGTCAGCCGTTGCACCTCTCCATGCTCCCTTCTAGCCGGCTTTGGCCCAGCATAGACCACCTCTTCCATGGTGCTAGCTTCAAAGCTCCTCTTCATGATGATTTGGGTGATTTTGAGAGAGTTTTCAAGGCTTAAAGCAAAGATTTCTGAAAGCTGCGAATTTTGGGTGTATTCCTAGTTATAGGGTTCTAATTCTAATCATAATGCATTAGGATTGAGGCTAGTTAGCTTCAATTTCAGTTAGGATAAGTCTTAGTGCAGATTAGGAACCTCTATCCACGGGTTAGGACTCCTACGGAGTGTCCCGCTCAGATTTGATTGAGTCTTCTCCCTTCTGGTCCAACAAGCGACCGCTAAGCTCCCTCAGATGGTCGTCAGGTGACCGCTTTCTATTTCTTTTCACTACCTTCTCTACTGCTCGTCTAACGGTCATGGCTCGACCGTTTCTTCCTCCTTGTGTTCTTCCCAATGACCGTTTATCAGTATCTGTCCTGTTTTGATTATCTCGATTCATCATCACTTCTCTCCCACCTTCTTGCTCTCCTGACCTCTTTATCAGTCCTAGGAGTCATTGTTAGTAAGTAAGCATTCACATCCATACTTTTGCACTTAACAAAGGACAAAAGATCACATTTTATTAATCAAAAGATCATGAACATGCATGCATAAGTACAAAATCACTCTCTAGCGGGTCCCCCTCCTGGACCTCCGCTGTCCCCGGTCCCCTCATGCCTCTTCGCCGGCGGGCACATGGCTGAGCTCCCCTCCTCGCGGTGGCGTCAGCACTGCTCGTCCTCCTCATTCCTCCGCTGGTCAGAGGAGTCCGTGAAGTAGTCCCGATGTCCACTACGCACGCTGCTCTGTGACACGCTGTGGGAGGACCGTTCGCCCACTAGCCAGAGTGCTCTCTCCAGCGCTCAGATCTCAACTCTCAGCTCCCTCATCTCTAGCTGAGAATCTGCCGCCGCTGCCGCTCCAGCTCTAAGTCTCTCTACCTCTGTGCGAAGATGGACCACCTCAGCTGCCTCGGCTCAGAGTCGCTCCGCCTCCACCCGAACGCGCTCTACCTCGCCAAGTGCCGTAGTTAACTCCCTCATCTGTATAAGCATTCATTATGTCAGTCATTTGCATTATCATAAGCATTAGTCAAAGGAAGTCAGTTGGTTTGCTTACCTTCTCCGTGAGAGTGGCCTCAGCCTCCTCGGCCCGAGCAACCACCCAAGCGAAATCGGCATCCCGCTCAGCTCGACCTCCCGCAGGCTGGGAAGAAGAGGATGGAGCGTCCGGTCCCTGCCACTGTACTCCCTCGGCTTGCTACATTTTAGAAGTCAAGTCAGTCGAAACATTTACATAATAAGTCTAAGGTTTAACAAAACTCACCAGAAGCTCCAGCGCGCGCTAGAACTCATCCCGCTGCTACACGGTAGAGTGGAGGAGACCCTGGAGCTCTGCTATCCATCCCTGGGGGTCTAGCTGCATATAGCAAGTCAAGATGTCAGTGCATTAGAAGTGATTAAGAAGCATAAGTTCAGAGAGTCATATCGGTCTTCGAGCGCTGCGGAAGACCTGGTCTCCGTACCTCCGAGCGTAGGCCTCATCGCCGGTAGCCTGAGCACGTACCACCCGACCCCTCCGCGTCCAGTCACGAATATGGTCGATCACCCGGGTCACCCAGTCGATCTCGCTACTTAGTCCCTTCGAGGACCGTCCTACCCGCTCGTCATCCCTGGCTGGGAACTCCACCTCCGGCTGATGGATGCCCCTGGTCCTCATAATCAGGTGGTGATGGAGCGGCTTGATGATGTTCATGCAATGAAGCCACACCTCTCGTCCCGCGTACGCATGGACTGCCTCCACCCAGGGTTGTCCCTCATGACCCTCGTCACGGTATGGTATCCAGCGCACCTGAAAGGGCAATTGAGTCAAGTGTTAGCATTTATGAGAGCATTTAAGTGCATTTTAGAGCCTTAAGTCTAGAAGCTTATCGATGCATAAGGGAATGTGTCCATGTCGTCCTGGATCGCCCGCGCTAAGCGTCGCAGTGACCCAGTGTCCCGAACCGCCATCCATCGCCTTGCGATGGGGATCAGGTTCGGATGTACCTCCTTTCCCCGCCCTAGGCCAGGGAGGTATAGGTAGCTCCATACATGCATTAGTCAAATGTCAGCATATAGAAATCATAATCGTAATCTTAAGCATAAGCATTTAGAGTCAAGCATTCTTACCTGGAGTAAAGGCGAGAACCCGCCCAGCATCGTGTGTCGATCGATGGTGCTGAGTGAGTCAAACAGGAACGCCAACACTACGGAGCCCCATGCGTACCCTCCAACTCCGTCCACATCCCTTAGTAGTGGAAGGAGCCTATAGCTCACTCCGTCCACCCTCGTCGTGAAGAGCAGCTTCCCAAACATCAGCTGTCACGCCCCGACGTGGAAAATCGGAACGCGGCAGTAGAGTAAAAATATGTTGATTTGCAGACATGTTGTGCCTTGGGTTAGCATTTAGATAACTCAAAATAACATAATAGCAAAAGGTTGGAATAACTCCCTAATAATCATTTATTACAAACTAATGAAACATAAATAAGTTCCAATATCCATCAACAACTAAATGAACCAAAGAAGTTCCCACTATCCACTGACATCTTTACATTTCAACTCAACAATAACCGAATAACCAATTACAACTCTGAAATAACTTTAACATAATGACATTCTTGACTCAAGCTATCTAAGGACACTCCAGGAGGCTTTCTAGCTGGCTCACTCCAAGGACTTCACTCCTGCCCATCCCCATCAATTTGAGAGTCATTACCGGAGCTACTTGGAACTGGGGGGAAAACTGGGTGAGCGAACGCTCAGTAGGTAATAGCAGGCAAGATTTAAGTAATTAAGCAATTACATTAATGTCATGCAAGGAAATAAAAGGAATGACAAATAATGAATTACTCAAATAAGAAGAACAGAGACATTTCATACCCAAGAAATTAGCCGATCGAGCATGTAACAAGCAAGTCATGTAAATAATTCCATATAGGAATTCAATAACTTGTATTATAGCGAAAAGAATGGAATGATTCCAATGAATGAAAATGTCATAGACATCACGCTAATCATGCACTCGGTGCAATACCTCACCATGTCATTACAACTCCCCGAGACACTAGTACTTTTCGAGCGCTCCTCCCAAGACCAGACCGGGCCCTTATGATGCATTGGCATTGATTTGGTGGATCCAAGATGCCAAGTTATGTCTAGACATTTACTGGACTCGGTCAGGAAAAAGGAATGGAATTCATCAAGTTATAACCTGAAAACAAATCCAGGATTTTATTACAGCACAAGCCATCCACGGCCTGGCTACCGAAGCATACAAGAAAGTGAAACAAAGTAATCCCTGGAAGCTACGCGGTCTCACCATGGCCGCATAGGATAAAACTGTCACTTACTGGGCCACAGAAGATGAAACTGGGCTAAGGAAAACCCAGCTCAGTGCTAAAGGTAAATGATCTTTTAAGGGCCTCTGAGAGTCAATAACGGTCTGGAATGGGCCGTTTAACAGAGATAGACGGTCCACATCCGACCATTTAGTACAACAAGGATCGAAAGCCCACAACAAGATTACACAGTCTATACTGGGCCACCCCAACACCAAACGGTCCATGCACGTCTGTTTAGATGGTAAAACGGTCCAGGGAGAACCGTGTACCAATTGGGCAAAGCTAGGCTAGAGGAGTCGACTGAAATGGCTCCCAGGCCACCCAAAACATAGCGGAACCGAACCAGAGTTCCGTCCTGAGTTCTCAGGTCAAGTCTAGGGGCTTTAGGTCGACTATCATGGCTGGGTCGAAGGAAGATCAAGGAAAATCGACTAGCAAGACCTGGCACTTAGCCAGTAATACGCGGTCTCAAACGATACATTCAAGGGGTTTAAACGGTCAGATTCAGGCCGCATAAGGACTCAAACGGTCCTATGTGGGCCGTGAATCTGGACAGAGGCAAACAAGCGATCCGGTCGAGTTAACAGGTGCAGGACTTGAGGTACAACCTGCCCGGCATCCTAGTGGGAATCCCAAGCTCACGGGGGCTTATGGAGGTCTGATAATAGAGATCCTAGTCCGACGGAAGGAATATCCAACGGAGAGTCCCAACTATTACAAGAATTGAGGGCTAATGAAACATCGGAAAATGAATGTATGGTGGTCAGTCAACCCCACCGGAGTGGAATGACTATCAAACAAAACCTAACAATTAATCCAAGGAGGGGAAATCTTTTAATTCAAGTGACTTATACACCCATTCAAGAAATAGTCAAGATGATACAATTGAATGAAAAGGGGGATGAATGGACGCTAGCAATCATGCTCCTAGTTCAACAATTATCAGAAATATTCCATATATTCCGTTTAATTTAGTGAGTTTCTACCCTTCTCAAGATAGCTAAACAAGATATGATGAACAATTGTAAGTCAAACTGTACATATAAATGGTCGTTCACCGGGCCGCTAACCTAGACCTTGCGGTCTATCGAGGGGCCGTTTAGGTCAAAAGGGGGTTCAAAATCTGCAAAGGGGAAAACGGTCTGTCGCGAGACCACCAGGGGCATAAACGGTTCCTATAAGACCGTGTACAGAATGCCATGTCCGCCCTCCGACGACTCCGATAGACTTCGATTGCAACCACAAATTCACTCGGTATAGTGCAAAAAAATTGGGCAAAAAGCTATTATTAGAAAGAGGACAAGAAAATGCATGGTTTGGCATGATTTAATTAAGTTTTAAAGCCTGCTAACCTAACATTTAATCGAGATAAAGAGAGATAACACGATCGGTGCCCTAATCTGACATGCTTCGGCTAAACTTAGCAATACTCGCACTATACAGAACAGAATTTAGGGCTTTTGGTATCAAAAGAAAGAGGGCTCAGAGACGCTTCCAATGGTATATATTACTTGAGGTTTGGTCTAGTAGAACCTACCATAAAAGAAGAAGGAAGAGGATGACGTTGCCTGCCATGATAAAAAAGCCCTCCTAGAACTTGCCGGAATACACCCTCGTCCTCGCTCCTCGCTGCCGCCGCAGCAAACACTGATACTAGGTCGGGCTAGGGTTAGTTTTATAGGGTCAATTGATTCTGGAAGGGTCGATTGAAGGGGAAAGAGTCCCACGCACGCGGGTCGCGCGCGATTCTCGCTTGACGAAGCCCACCGCCGCTCTAACTCCAAAATTCTTTTCCTAGGGTTAGGGTTTCAGTGGGCTTATAGAGAGGAAACGATCTACACATCATGGCCGTCCAAAAGGGTCCCATATGGGCTTAAATAATCGAGAATTGGGTCCGATTTAGCGATTTTAGGTCCGAGAAGGTTAAACGTGGATTTAGCCCTAATACCATTAATTCGACTTACTTATAATTTTATTTAGGGTCTGCTGTAGAAGACAAATTGTCTAAATTTTTCATCCTCTACATGATTATAAATTTTCTAGATTTTTATAAATTGGTTGCAACTTTTCCGTTCATATTTTCCATAGACGTTCTTATTTATTTTCCTTTTATTTTATCTAATAATTTACCGGGGTGCTACATCAGCATCAGGAAGCGACGAAGGATGACGTCTTCCTCTGGCCCCGATCCTGCCGTCACTCTCTCTCTGGCTTGGTCTATCAAGCATCCCAGGTGCTCATCGGGTAGCTCTCCCACGGCTATCATCGCTCCCCTCAACCCCAGGCTCTCCTGGAGCGTCGCTCGTCCCAGCATCGAAGAGTGGCATCCTGGTCTCATCAGCTCTAGCCCGAGTAGCTGCTACGCTTGCTCTCGGTTGTCAACATAAGTCCACCCTGTCACTGGTGCTCCATGTACTCGAAGTCCCGTGATCCGCGCCATGTCCTCCAGCGTCGGGATCATATGACCCCACGGGAACAGAAAAGCTCTGTTAATCGGATCCCATCTCTCGTGCAGCGTGTACTACAACGCGGTATCTATCCTCATCACCTCGATGCTCAGCATGTAATGCCCCGGATTTTTTGGATCCTTGTTCATGGTTCCCAGATCTGGTTTCTCGGAGTGTCCGACTTCGTTGTGTCCGAAATTTCGTTTTGGACATCTTTCGTGTTCTGATCAGCGCGATCCGGAGTTATTTCGGAGGCCCAGAAGCGTTCCGCGGCTTTTCCACGTGTGTTTTCCGATTCCCGGTGTGTGTTTCGGTAATTCCTTCGGAACCTCGTTGCGGGTGAACCGGGCAGTTCACCTAGGCGAGTGTGGTACCATTGCGATCGATGCGTTCCGAGGATCGCAGAAATGTGATTTTCCTCTTTTTGGTATTTTCTGGAATTTTTGGATTTTTCTATATATATAACCCTTTTCTCTCTCTCCCCTCTCATTTCTCTCTTCTCTCCCTCTCTCTTCTCACGCTCTCTCCTCTCTCCCTCTCTCTCCGGCGGCCGACGGGGTGGAGCGTGGGCGAGGTGGGGACGGCGCGGGTGAGGCATAGGCGAGGATGGGTGAGGATCGAGGCGGTGGAGGCGCGGTGAAGCTCAGCCATGGGTTCGTGGAACGGCGAGGCTTCAACGGCGTTCTCTTCATGGATCGGCGTCCACGGTGCGTTGAATCTACGGTGGAGGTAGGGAGATGGACCCTCAACCCGCGTACTTCATTTCCCGTGAGTTTTGTAGGTCGTGGTGAGCCGAGCGGGCTTATTCGAGGGATTTGGGGGAAAACTCATGTTTTTGGGGTGTGAGCCGGATCTCCCGTTTTACAGTGTTTTTGGCCGTTACAGGGGTTTAGATGCATGCCTAGGGGCTTGGGGGAAGGTTTCCCCTTTTGTTTCTCCTTCACCTGGGGGTGAACGGGGCGTGGAATGGGTTTTTCTGCGGTTTATGCCATTTTCAGGCGCGGACTGAGAACGCGCTAGTCTCAGGTAGCGCGTTCTTTAGGATCGCGCCGCCCCAATAGAGCGCGTTCATCGGAGAAGATGAACAGTTAAACGATTCCTGTCGCGCTATAGGGTCCTAGCGCGTTCAGCATTGTCGCGCTATAGGGTCATAGCGCGATCTGGCCTGGTCGCGCTATAGGTCTATGGCGCGTTCAGTCTTGTCGCGCTATAGGTCTATGGCGCGACAGTATAGGGTCCTAGCGCGTTCTGCTTGAACGTGCTATGCAAGGATAGCGCGTTCTTGGGGTGGCCTGCCGGGCTCCCCAGGGCGGGCAGTCTACGGCTGATCGTGCTCCCCTTGGGCCGTGTGTGTCCCGAACACCCCGTGGAGTTCCGTGACCGTGTCTTTGGGTGTCCGGAGGTTTCGTTTACCTCGATTAGCATGCCCATAGGTGTGGTGGGTCCGGGTGACCCCACGTGTTCCGGGCTTTCGTGTTATGCTCGATCGAGTCTCCGTGTATCGGTGTGTGTGCGGTGGGGTTCCCCCGCATGTCGTGTGTTTTCCTGGAAGATGATTCCCGAGTGGGCCATGTGTTTGGCCTCGAACTACGAGTCCAGTTATCGATGTGGCGGCTTGGGTGCTGCCTTAGGAATCGTGCTTCTGTGCTTTCCACTTGGACTGTGAGTCCAGTTGCCCTGCCTGGGGCTGGAAGGCTTCTCAGTTCCCTTCCCAAGGGAATGGTCTCGAAGGCTCATGAGCTATCTCGGTATTCATGCTACCGTGGTTTTAGACCTAGAGATTGGACTAGATTGACGACCTTGTGTTGTTACGTACAACGGTCTTGACCTTGAGTCATGTGACTCAAGGACCGTTGGCTGTAGTGCATCTAGATGACTGTCTAGAGTCCAGTGACTTAGCGTCACTGGGGTTTTCTCGACTCTCACGCAGGGTGTATGTGTGGCCGTGGGCTGCGAGTCCCGTTTCTTCTCCGACTGTGGTCACCGTTCGATGGTGCTGGTACGTGGGATGGTCCCCGTACGTAGTCGGGTTCGGATGTTGTTTTCCATTGACTTGAGAGTCTACTCCTTGACCCTCCACTAGTCGTAGCCTGCCTGCACGCGAGTGGACCCACCAGGGAGTGGTGGAGAGGCTACCCTAAGGACGGTTTTTAGGCTGCTTTCCGTAGGGCCCCTTGCCTTTGCCACCAGAGTCTGGTGGGGGGGAAAACCAGCTAGAAGACCCGACCTAGAGCAGATGGTCGGTGTGTGCACACGTGGTTGGGGGCGGTTGGACCCACGTCGACGGGCGTGACCCCAGCTAGTCACTTGTTTGTGGTTACTGGTACGGTGTCTCAGTTCCCGCTGGGCCGGAGGGAGACACCTGAGGCGTGGACTAAGACGTCAGTGGACGCATTCGGCCTTGCTTCTAGTGGGAGGTACTCCTGTCGAGTCGGGAGTGACAGACTGTCAGTTTTCGTGACTTTGACCTTTAGGTTTTCGGTCGTGTCGACCATTGAGTTCGGTTATTTTGCCGTTGCGCGTGCGTCGGTTCTCGAGCCGTGAGACTAGTACTAGTGGCTTTACCGAGGTTGTGTCTTGTTGTGCAGTACCCACGACTGGATGGTCAAGGTTGCACTTTGGACAGCGTGTCCAGGTTGGCCGTGTTCTGGGAGATAGGCCTCTACGGCTTGGTTGCCGTGGGTTTTACTTCGGTAAGCGATACTAGTGTAGTTCGGTAGCCCCCGACCGTGAGTTCGGGGTGTGTTTCCGGTACAGTAGGAGTAGTCATAGTTCCGAGTTCCGATCGGCTACCGGGTTTACTGTTCCTACTGTTGCGGTTGCTCTTGTAGCCTTCCTTTCCGCTACCATCGTTGTTTCCGGTTGGGGTTCCGCGGGATCCCTGCTGAGTCTCTGTTTTGGAGACTCATTCCCTGCTTTTCAGGTGTGAAGGTTCTTCTTCCTCGAGGTTCGAGGGCGCGGTGTGGAGGTTCTCAGTTGCCAGCTCGCCGGGCCGAGTGTTCACTCAGCATGTGGTACGTTTTTACTGCTTCAGACTGTACTTTCTGTTGGGCTGGACTCTGTTATAGTTGTTTATTTAATTCTGTTAATTGTTGAATTATCCTGCCTTATTTCCTATTTCTTTGTACCTCCACACTCCTTTTTAGCCCTTCCGAGCCTCCCGCTCGTGGGCGGCGGTTCGAGTCTCGGGTTATCGGGTCTCTCCCGGTAATCAGATTCTCGGGTCGTTACACAGCAGCTCACCGAAACCCATCACCGCTAATCTCTCTCTCTGGTAGTCTGGCAGCGCTAGGTACACTACTCGTACCTACAGCCAGGAGATCCTGGTTCGTCTCTTCCCCTACATACATTTAAACAATTAAAGTCAGTCATTCATATAGTTCATAAATCATACATTGAATTGCATTAATAACAAAAAAGGAAATCAATCACTCTGGTTCCCAAACGGTCGTCTCTGTACCGTTTTCTTTCCCCTAGACCGTCTGGATCCCTAGCGATCGCTAGAACGATCGCTAGGCACTCACCATAAGAGCCGTGTTTGCCCCATTTCCCCGAGCTATGGAAATGGCCCAAAAGGCTGTTACTTCATTATCTTTGGTCCCCAAACCCATTCCCATCCTATTCTACCCACATGCATCATCTACAAAAATTTAAAATTGGGTTTTTTAGAGGTTGGCCTACCTCGGACGACCGTCTCCCGGTTGGCGCCTCCGGTGCCTCCTCAGTCGCAAGTTCATCATCGGCCTCGTACGTAGCCTCCTCCGTAGCTGTGGGTGCCGTGGACGGCTCTCCCACCTCGGTTCGGGTCGGTGGAAGTTCCTCCCTCTCCTATTGGTTTGCCGCCGCTAGAATCGTCTCTCCTTCCTCCTCTATCCGCCGTTGGAACGGTCGAACGACCCTCTGCTTCACTGTCTTGGGGAGTGGGTAGGCGTGAGCTTGCGGTGGTCGCCGGTGGGCTCGGTGGCCAGAGTATGGGTGGTCGGGTTGTGAATGAGGTTGAGTGAATGTTAGAGTGTGGGAGAATGAATGACCATTCTGTTTTGGAAATTTTCTCAGAGCCATGTGGTCTATCACCAGACCATTTAGGCCCTGTTAGCGGTCTTCATGCAGACCATTTTTCATCTGGGTCACCCTCATCGAAAAATGTGAACCGCCATTCATCTTGCGGTCTATCACTAGACCGTTAAGGGTCTCTTTGCGGTCCTTGCCTAGACCGTTTGTGGGCTGCTGCATGTTGATGATTTGGAATGCCATATCTTCTTTATTCTTTGCTATAGATCATACTCATTCTATACAACTGTTGGCTAACCCCTCTTATTGTCAAAAGCTTGAACACCATCATGTCAAGTTATTTCTCACCGAGCAGGTAAGTCAGGTAAGTATCTCGATCTTAAATGCATTACTATACGGTATTTATGATATATTACCTCGAGAACCGACTAGTCATTCATGTGTTCTGGGATCTGATGTTCCCCTTTAATAAAAATGATGATGATCTAGGTGCACGTGTTTAATCGTTGGATAGGCCGTTAGGTTGGAAGAGTTGGGGGATGATAGTTCTATCTCGCACGCCGTGGTTGCAGATAGTGTCTTGACCCTAATTTGTCTGGTCTAGCAATACTATTCTCTAGTATCTTGCTACTTTATCCTTTCTTGGCATTTGTTTTATGATTTCTTTATTTTAGCCCAGCATGCATCATATGCATCTTTGAGCATTCATGTGCCCTCATCTGTCTAAAGTGTCTCAATAATGGTGGATAACTATGTCTCCATGGTCTTGAGTAAGGAGAATCATTCCACTCTGAGTTGGAAGGTTTCCTTCGGTCTATTTGCTCGGTTTGGTTAGCTGAGGATTCCTGTCTGGAGTTTAGTTGCTCGTCTCTTTACTTTTCTGTTTGCTCAAATCGCCTATCAACTGTGCGTTCCAGTGAGGAGGTTGGTCGTGTTTTTATTTCCTTTAGTTGTTAGTTCCTCCAGGCATGCGTCATTTGGTTTGGAAGTTCCTTGTGACTGGTTCGAAGTTTTCCAGAAGATTCCTATCGCTTGTTGGTTAAAGACGGGTGTCGATTTACCTTAACGCCTGCTTTTCAGTCCACTCCGCTTCATTTCCGCTTCATCTCCATGTTCCATTTCGCTTTCGCTTTCGCTTTACCTCCGCTCGCTCACCTACAAAGAGGACATTAAGGAGGGGCATCTGTTGACACCCGTTTTATGACCAATAAGTTGGGTCATCTCCTTATCAATTTTTATGATTTCTCGGGTTATTCACCGATTATTGGGCCATTTTTGGTCATTTTTTGGGCTTATTTCATGGGTCGTTCTCCCTGGTTGGGCCTAACTCCTTCGATTTCTCGTTATTTTTTATCTTATTGGGCCTGGATAAGGGCTAATGAGGGTTTTATTTTGGATTAACTCGAAGATTTATTTGCCTCTATCTCTTTTGCCACGACTCTTATCCATGCGGTCTATCGCACGATCGTATGGTGGGCGTTGGCAGTCATTCGCTAGACGGCTAGGAAGCAGAGAGTCTTGTTGAGTTTCTTTGGTCTTATCTTTTCCTGGACGACTGAGCCATGCGGTCTATCGGTCGACCATTTATGGAGCCTTGCGGTCTATCGCAAGACCGTTTAAGGAGACAGAGAGTCATGCTCTGTCTGTTCGTTCTCTCTTCGGCCGTGGTTGAACTAGAGTCCTTGATTTGTTGATTTCTCTCTGGATGGAAACTCTCAGAACCTTCTGTTTATTTCTATGGACTCTTGGGAGTATTATCTTCGAGATTTATCTGAGATTGGGTCTATTTTCGTGTCATTAACTCTCCAACTCGACCTAGGGTTTGAGGGGTCTATAAATAGAATCCTTGACTTCAAGGCCTGAGGGAAGAGATTTTCTAGAGCTGAAATGAAGTGCTGCCACATTCTGGAGAGAGTACCAACCAGGGAGAAGTCCTTTCTACATCCTTAAGGCTTCTAGTTCTGGGAGTATTGAGTTCCATTGGTTTAGTTTGAGACTTTTCTCTTAGTTTTCTCTTTTCCCCCTTTGCATCTTCATAGCATATTCCCTCTTCCTCTTCCACGTTCTTTGCACTTGCATCACATTTTCAAACATCCTCCTACTTTTTTCACACCCCACAGGGGTTAAAAAACCACCAACCCCCAGGTATTCACCCTTCCTTTTATGTATTTTCGCTTAATTGCATTATAGATACTACACTAGTCCAAGGGCTTATTGGGTTATTTTTCTTTGTGTCTACATTCTTTTGCAGGTTTACAGGGTTCATTGCACGAGGCCCAGCTCTTCTGGCCGGCCAGGAGGGGTGGAGATTCAAAGTTCCACGTTGCTGTTTTGGGTGCTCTTGCGGCCATTTGGAAGACCATTTTCAGATCTCAGGCGGTCTATCACCAGACCGTTTGACGTTGTCTGGCGGTCGTCTGGAAGACCATTTTCCTTCTGCAGCGCCTGGTTTTCTCTCTCCCGTGGGTGGGTGACTTCACTCGGTTCTTTCCAAGGTACATATTGTGGTTTTATTACGTTATTTACCTTGGTGGCGATCACATTTTCCTTTATTTGGGCATTGTTCATCATCTTGCTTATTTTCTTTTATCTTTTATCTTTAGTTGCTCCACACCCCCGGTGTGTGTTTTTTTTCTTTTATTCCCTTGCTCCACGCCTCAGCGTGTGTTTTTCTTCATTCTTGCAGTATTGAGATGACATGTCCATGAGTTTCATGTTGATTGCTTAAGTTAGTGCACCACTTGCTCACACATCTTTCATATCTCTCACGTTATATTCATCCACACACATCACCATCACACCATCATCACAACAAAAATATCAACACATATGCTGGATGAACTGAAGCCAGTAGCTTTAGGGACTTGATACCACTAGTTGATGAGCAATTATTGAACAAGGTTATGTCCCTTGGCATGGCAGAAACTGATCACGACACAAGAGCAACATAAACTAAGTTATGAGAGGCAAATAGATGCAGAAGATGTTATCATAGCAACATGATGCACTTCGAGAGTAATATAGCAGCTACATCACAAATTTGATTTTCAGATTTTTCAGGTTTTTAATGGTTTTCTGGTTTTCATATTTTTAAGATTTTCTATACAGTGCATGGAAAATGCAGACCACCCATGTATGTGAAGACTGAAACCAGTTGCATGGGAATCATGATACCAACTAGCATCTTGCCAGTTGATGAGAAGGTTGATGCTAGATACCAATTGTTAAGAAAATGGTGATGCTTTCGTGACAGCTTGAGTGAATTATGCAGATTGGTCCAGAGAAGGCAAAAATCATTGGAGCATGAAGCGACAGGAAGCCAATTTGCCTTAATGGCAGATATCAAGACAGCTAGACCGAATTTTGGTTGCAAGGGGTCGACTCTAAGGGTCGACACTTGGAGATTTTTGAGGCAGAGAATCCAAGAACAGATAAGATGAGGGTTCCTCATTCTGAAGCCAAGTTCATAAATACAGAGTTACAGATTTTTTAGAATTTCTAGTTGTAGAACTTTAGTAAAACTACCCTTAAATTAAGATTAGTTTAACACTGATAAATTATGAGTTTTTTAATAAAACGGCTTGAATGCATCTGCATGCAATATTAATAGAAGTGAACTAGAAATTCATACTGAAACAAGGTTAACCTCCACTTACCTTAATCATTCAATTTTATTAGCTCCTTTGAGAGTTACTACGAAAAGTATTGAGATTAAACAAGCATGAAGACTAATTGGAATTTTAGAATTTCAGTAGATTTGCTTTTAACTTTTGCTATCACACTCATAATTTTCATTGAGTACAAGAGGATTTTTACGAGCATTTAAGTCCAGTCATGCCTTGTATCTTGAGGATACACGTTGGTTAGATGCCGGTATCCCTAGGTACTTGGTGTGACTGACTGTCATCCCACGAATGGAACAGAGATAGCATTGTCACCCCATGACATATTGAACCTCAAATTGTTGATGAGGGGACATATTTCTCAGTAACTTTGCCATTGCTTTGCCTTGATTTTTCTTTTATATCATTGTAGAGTTAACAAGGGCACTTCATGACATATCTTACCTTATTTCTTTTATGAGGAGACATATTTCTCAGTGAGCCAATGTCATTGCTCTAACAATTTTAGCTTTTATAAATTTCAGCAAAACATATTGTTTAAAAATAATACTGGACTGAAGTTTCTCAATCAAAGATGCCTTTGTACTTAAAATAAACTTTCAGATATAAGAAGGCATATCATGTCAAAACATGAAAAGCTGGTTTAAGTCTATTAAGACCGAGTGCAACCACTTTCAGGACAATTAAACATTAAAGCTCAAGAGATTATTAATTTTAAATCAATAGCTTTCATTTTCAGGGCAGTCATAAAGCTCCATAAAGGAAGATTCTGCTAGAGGATTTACTCTGATAAATGAATTCAACAACAGATCGAAAATCCTTCAAGAAGATGAAGGCATTCAAGGAATTCTGGAAACATTCAACTAATGGTAGAAGGAATAACAGATTCCAGACAATCCAAATCAATTTAGACTCAAGATGGAATTTAGTGTAACAGCATTATGAAGCAGGGTCTGATTTCAGTAGAGAGGACAGATGATTACTGGTGAGACGGAATAAGGAACACTCCCCCTGAGGATATGTAGTGAGCTCAGGCTGAATTAAGTGAGATAGGACCAGTAGCCTCAAAGGAGTGTCGACACTTGCTATTCATGGTGTCGACACACTGAGCTCAGACATAGAGCAGTTTTCAAACAGAATGAACTGAGAGTTTGACCTGAGTAGGTCTAAGGTCTATCTGATCAACTCTCCAAGAGGATGCAGTCTTTGTAAATGACAACAAAAAGAGTGCATGAATGCAGACTGGATTTTTTAATGTACAGATGGTTGCATGCTACTTACTCCCTCTTTTTGATGATTTCAATATGGTGTGCAATCAATTCTGAAATCAATATATGCATGATAACAAATGCACATAGGTAAACTATAAAATGCAGGAACTCCCCCTGACTTTATGCATTGAATGTTTGAATTCTGAGTGCAGCATATGCAATGAAATCAATGGAGGGAATGTCATGAATTTTTCATATGAACATCTAGACTATTTTAATGATTGGTTGACCCTTGGTACCTAGCGGAGAACTAAGGTCTTAAGATCACCTCACGTATGATGTGGGTTTCCAGATAGAAGATATCTGCCCTTCTCCCAGCTTACCATTTTTATATACCAAGAGGTCATGCAGAGTTGGGTCCCTTGATCATGAAATGCATGATAATGCATGAAATTCCAAGATGATGCTTAGTGACCACAACACGTACAGATTCAACTATATGTTATGCATTTCTACACTTATGTGCAAACTCTTAAACTCCCCCTTTGTTGAATGCTCATGGAAGTTAAGACATACAATCAGCATATTATCAGTCCACATGAGTAATGAGTTGAGATGTGGGTGTGTAGCCATAGCCCATGGCAGACATCATCAAAAGCAATGATCATCAATGCTAAGCAAGAAGTTCACATGGCTGCTAAAGGTAGTAGGAATCAAATAGCAACTCATCATCATTGCAATTCCATCAGCATGACAAATTTTTCATGGATTACATAGCTGAATTAATTGATCTCTGGTACAAGGCGGAGGTTTGGATCTGAGATCCTGCTCACGCATAGTGAGAGTTCTGGGCAAGCATGACTTACCTTTCTATTCTGCACCATTTGATATACCAGAGGTCAAACAAGGTGTGAGCAAGTAATCTGGCTTAGATGTTTATCTCACACCATGGGGGAATTTAGATGGAGCATGGAAGTTTTCAGACATGCAGGATTGATTTAGAACAAGAAGGTAATTCTAAATGCAATGACTCATAATAACCCTAAAATGCATATTTAACATGAATTAAAAGGTTTATTTACATACCTGTGCCTTGAGCATTTATTTGTTGGTTGAGCTTTGCTCAGCTCCAAGGCACCTGCAACCACCATTCACATTTAGACTTTTTTGGTACCCAAGCTTGCTTTGGTCCTGGTTGGTTAACAACACTTCTAGCAATTGACTTTATTTTCTTTGCTACTTTCTGGTCACCCACTCTCGTCCAAGGACGGTGATTGGATGTATGTCCATATTCACCATAATAGAAGCAATGCACAAGGAATTTACCATTCTTTCTGTGTGCAGGTGCATTGAGCCATTGTGAATGAGCATGGAAACCTACTTGTTGAGCATGAGAGTGGGTCTTACCATTTAGATGCCAGCAGTCCTGGACTTTATGGCCAATTTTTCCACAATGGAAGCAGCAAGGCGTCGGATGTCTTCTTATAGCCATTGAGTGCGTCGACCTGTCCTGATGAGGGTGTCGACGTACAGGTTCATACCTGGGCTTCTGAACATGAGTGTGCAGAGGATGCTTTCTCCCAGTGTTGACCTATCTTTTGCCTTGGCTCTTTACATTGTTCCTTCTGTTTTGGCCTGCTCTTTGTTCATCATTCTTCAAGGTAAGGCAATCATGCATGGTGTGACCAAGCATACCATAATAGAAGCAATAAACATTCATTTCATGGGAGGCATGGTAGTTATAATGGCCTTTCCTAGCATGCATGTAAAAACTAGCAAATTCATTTTTCTATTTTTGCATGGAAGCCTTCTTTTCTGTTTACCAATCTGTTTTCGATTTTTCTGAGCAGCATGCGGTTTTGGATCACCATAAGAGGTGCTGGCTTCAAGTGAGCCAGTGATAAACGAGGTATCCACCTTGCTTCCAAGGGACTTTTTGTTCACAAGGTTGTACCCCAAACCTTCTCTTTGAAGGTTGACCCTAGTTCCCAGAATTCTGTCTGAATTATCTTTGCCCTGATCAAACTTTGACAGAGAATTCTTTAGGTCTTTATTTTCACTCTCCAATGAGGAGACATGTAGTTCAGACTCAGCAAGGTCCTATTCGCACGTAGCCAATTGCTCATTGAGCATGGCATTCACACCCTTGTAATTTTTAATTTCCAAATGAAGTTCATTCAGTTTCTCAGAGCTATCATTAACAATGCCCTTGCCTTTTTCACAGATAGATAGTCATTCAAGCAATATGTCAATTTGTTCTTTTAGACTTTTATTTTCTTCAATCAACCTCTCATCATGGATTAACCCCTCAAGCGTAGTTTCATCATTGGTGATTGGTTTAGGTTGGTTTTGAAGTTGTCTCACAATTTCTTCCAACCTAGTGATTTCAGCTTGAAGGATTCTATTTTCATCGTTAAAGCAGATAATGCTTTCTTTATGCGCATCAATGTCAATCATAAGAGTGTCAAATACAGAACAGTTATTACAAAAGGATCTCTCATTCTAACTATTTTTCTTAAGATCCTTTTTCATTTTTTTGTTTTTAGATTTCACTTTCCTGTATTGCTTGATCAACTCATCATAGGCCTCTATAAGTTCTTCAAACGTAAAGTCCTCTAAGTCAGAGCTTACTTGAGATGAGGACGGATCATTGGACTATTCAGGATGGTCAGCCATGAGACATTCATGCTCTAGTTCTTCTTCCTTCTCATGGATGGTCACCAGTCTGTCCAAGATTTGCTTGGCTGTTCTGCAGGTGGACACAAGATGAGATAACCTAAAATCAACTGTAGCTTTTGTCAAGTTTAATGCAACAAGGTTGTCATTATGTTTGGTCTCGTGATCAGCTGACCATTCATCTGAACTTGATGGCAGCTCATGAGGACCAATGTATATAAGGTTCCACAATTGTGGATCTATGGATTTGACATAGACAAATATTCTCCCTAGCTATATAGAAAAATCTGAACCATCATAAGTAGGCGGAGAAGCCAATGAAACATGTGTAGCAAATGAAGCCATTTGATCAAATGCACCGGGATCTTTCCCTACAGATCGTAGGATCTAGGGAATGGCAGAGCTTGGCTCTAATACCACTTGTTGGGTCCCGAGCGGTGCAATGGGATCTAGAAGCGGGGTTGAATAGATCCTATCACGAACTATGGCCTATTTAAAATACTCTTTAGCTACCAAAAGCAAATGAGACCACCCCTAAACACTTAGACACAAAGCACAGCGGATTTAGACGGAATGGGTTAAGTGTAAATGGTGGTCTTAAGACTACACAGGTTGTGGTACAAGCTAAGGTGCTTCTTAGCAAACCTCTGATGCGTGTGTGAACAAGGTGATCCTTATTTAACATAAGATGCTCCCTTGTGTCTGAGTGCAAAGATGCAGTAGGCAGTCAAGGGAATGCTAGAACCGTCCAAGCAATGGATGGTGTATATGCAAGAATGCGCAGTCCACAAAGCTTGAGTGTGCGATGGTAATGAACCCGATTATATGCAATGAAGCAAGCACACCTACCTGTGAATGGGCATAGAAGATATGGAGCAAGCCCACACGATGTTCAACCCACAACACAGGGATTTTAAGGTGGTTCGGTTGTAGACCCACAACCTACGTCCACCCCTCACCAAACCCGGTGAGGCTTACCCTTACAAAAGTAAGACCATGGAGAACCTCCACAACATCCCCTGACTAACAGCTTGAACTGCTGACTAACAGCTTGCTATCCACCCAGAGGATCAGATCCTCTCTTCCTCTGAAGACCCAGAGGGACACCGGAGGGACCACCCTTCCCTTCTTCTTGTTGAGTATATTCAGGTGATTTTGATGATAACAAAACCCAGGACGTATGTTCTATCACGTGCTATCTATTAACAATCAAGTTTGACTTTCATACGCATTCAAAGCCTAAGTTCATCATGCACTATGCTCAAATGCTTAATCCATTCCAAATGCATAAATCCATTTTGGTTTCTAAACCGCCCAGGCTAAGCTTAAACCCCCTCACCTTGATTGGAACAAGGTAGCCATAAACTGATTCGGTCATGTATTATATTGCATTGGCTAACTTCTTTATTTTTTGTAGGAATTCCAGCCAGCGGTCGACCGATTTTCCCAACAACAAAAAGTCCATTTCTTGTAAAATTCCGGTCGACCGCCCCATGCTACCGGTCGACCGCCAGTCTCGAAAAGCCCCTATTTTTGACTTTGCATTCTCAACGTGGGAAGCCTCTCTTATTGGAGTTGTTTAATCTCAAAGCCACCAAATTTCCCATGATTTGTGGATGTGAGACCCGTTCTTTAACGGATCTTTACCAGTATTAAAATAGAATTAATTCCGTGAATTTAGGAGTTTTTTGGGGGCTTATTGGGCCTAGTTAATTGGGCTTTGTGTATACATATAAGCTTTTTAGAAATTAAAAGGGGCATATGTATAATTTTGCTTAACTTAGGGGTTTCTAGCAATTAAAGGTTTTTTTTTGAAAAAAAAATATATGTCGCAAGGGTTTCCCATGAGAAAGAGAACCGGATGGTTCTCTCTCTCACTTTCCCCCTCCCCCCCCCTTTTTCACCCGAAACGCAGGCACCCGCAGACGCCCGTGAACGCGAACCTATCTCCCCTTTCCCTCTTCTCGGCGCGGCGACCAGACGGCCACGGCGGAGGAGCGCCGGTCTCGCCGATGAGCTGGCAGGGGTGAGCACCGTAGCAGTGTCGTCGAGGGGCCGGACATGGCGCGCGAAGGTGGGATCCCGCTGAAGATGTCACGGCTCTCTCCCTCCCCTTCTTGTGACTTTCTCGCGGCAAAATCAGCGTCCTTGGCTAGAAATCGGGAGGGGGCGGCCTTCTTCCCATGCTAGGATCGGCTGAAGCTTCCCCACGACGCAAGGAACACCGTGGCATCAACCCGGGACGGATCGTGGAGTGGAGAGACGGCCGCGTAAGGCGAGCCGCGGCGCGTCCCTCGGCTTGCTCGTGATCGGATCAGATGTTTTCATCACATTTGAGGTAGGGGGGTCGATGCCCTAGCCCATTAGATCATTCCTAATGGCATGCCCATCGTCTTTATGTTTTAACAGCATGCTCATCGTCTTTATGTTTTAAAAGCATGCCCATCGTCTTTATGTTTTAACAGCATGCCCATCGTCTTTAAGTTTTTGGAGCATGCCCATCATTGATGAGTTCATAGGCGATGAATTGTTGTATATTATGATGGTGGAATGGTAGGGAACAGGTTAAAAATAATAATTCCCGTCGATTTGAGTCGACCGGGAGGGGATCCGGTTATGATTCCCGTGGATCCGATTCTCCGGTAAGGACCATGTTTAGATTATTTTAGATTTTGTAACGGTCCACCATAAACCGTCTACTAACCCGAGCGGCTTATATCTCGACTGCGTATATATTTTAAATCTAAATGACGGTAGAAACTTCACGGCCAGTCCGTTTAGCAGCACGCAGCGGTTCGTTGTTCGACCGCCTAAGACTATAGCAGCTCTAGTTCAACCGCATATTCTACAAATTATGTGTGTTCGTTTAAATTATGCATTTAATATTGCATCTTCACCATATTTAAGTTATTTTATCACCTGGGGTAGTTTTCTTTCAACTCTTAATTTTGGTAGATTTTAATTCTTAGCACATTCAGTTAATTATGCTTTTAATCTTGCATATTTGCCATGTTTAATTGTTATCATAAATTACAGCATGTTTTTAGATCCCAATAGATTATATTCTCTTTCCTAGTGATGGAACCATCAGTCGTAGCCCGATGACTTTTAGTGTTGATCCCACCTGGGAGAGGTGGCGGGGTATCTCAGTTTATGATTTTTAAGCTAGTTTCGTGGGCCCCGGTCCAACTGTAGCGTCCTACGGAGGAGAATACTAGCTAGAGGCCTAGCTCTAGGCTACGAGCCGGTGTGTACACACGTGGTCAGAGACTTGGACTGACACTGACGAGTGTTGCCCTGACTAGTTACTTGTTCTAGTACTGTTACGTGTCTCGCTTGTTATGATCAGGCTTGCGAAGATGCTTGAGACGCAGTGTAAGTCGTCAGTGGACGCATCTGGTTTCTTCTTCTGGTGGATCTCCTCTCCTTCTCACTCTTGTCACTTGGAAATGATTGAGTTATTATCTATTGGTGGATTTCGAGCACTCACATTTAAATTGACATATTAGTTAGCTATCTATAAAATGTTTAGTTAGTTTTACAGCTTTATTAAATTATCATTTATTTATGCCAATGCATGCTTTACTGCTTTCCTTTAGTTAGTTGCGAGTTAGGGATCCCTGTGAACCCTACTGAGTCTCTGTTGTGAGACTCACCCCCTTCCTTTTTCAGGTGAGGCGGAGCAACCAGTTGTAGGATTCTCTCGTGCTTTTGGTGAAAAGTCTTAGAACCAGCAGTTGTCTGTCAGTGGTCGGTTAGTAGTCAGTCTGTCTTCTTTCTTCTTTTGACCGGGCTATGCCCCGTGTAGTTATTTATTTTGACCATTGTACAGTGTGGGACTTGTGATATATGGATATGGACTACTTGTGTAAATTTACCACTCTGATATACTTAATTACTTCTGTTTAAAGTTCAAATAATGCTTTAATTAATATTACGCTGTAATTTCTATTCGTTATGCATCCCCTCGACAAACACTTTATCGGTATTTGGATCTCCTGGGTCGTCACAGTTGGTATCAGAGCCAGGTTGAGGATTTGTATAAGGAATTGAAATTGCATTAGTCCAGAACAAGTCCATGTGAGTCTACTACTGCTGGCTTAGAATGTTTCCCGTGATTACTGATGGATTTTCTATTATTACATGTTTTCTTCTAGATTAAAATGTCGCCTTGTAGAAGGGCACGTGTCCCAAGGGAAGGAAGTGGTACTTCTCCTCCGGCTAATGTGCCAGCTCCAATTCAAGCTGATCCTGCTCCTCAAGCTGATTTGCCTCCAGGTGGTCGTGGCAGAGCTTTGAAAGAATTTTTGTTGTTCCACCCACCGACTTATGAAGGACAAGCAGATCCTGATGCGGCCAAAGTGTTGATAGATGCAACCGAGCGTGTATTCCGTTCCATGGAGTGCACGGAGGATGAAAAAGGTATGCTGGCTACTTTTCAACTTCAGGGAGTAGCACTCGCGTGCTGGACCACGGAGTGGGAGGTTGCTTTCAGATCCCGTCCGCTTCGTCAGATCACATGGCGGGAGTTTGTTACAACCTTTAAGCGCACTTACAGTCCAGCTTACCTCAGAATGGATAAGATGCATCAATTTATGGAACTAGCTCAAGGCGATATGATGGTGCTGGAATATCGAAACAAGTTCATGGAATTGGGTCGGTATGCGCCCTACATTCTGGCTGATAAAGGCTTAAAGATCAAGCAATTTCTGTTTGGATTAAAAGCAGAGTTGAGGCAGCCTTTGATTACGACTAGGGTAGCAGAAATGGACACAGCGTATCAGGCAGCTGTGGCTTTAGAGCTTGACATGGCAAGATCCCGAGGGCGTCTTCCAGTTGACTCAGTCCAGCCGAGTGTGCAGCATCAACAGTTCAGTCAGCCATCTGTGGCAGGAGTTCCATCTGCTGTTCCTGCTGCTAGTGGCATTCCTGTTTCTAAACCCAAGTTTAAGAAATTCAAGAAGTTTAAGAAGCGGTATGGCAGACTTTAGAAGATATGATGAGATCGTGTTGCCTAGATTGGCAGGGTTCGTGGAGTCAACATTTACCACTTGTGGAATTTGCTTATAATAACAGTTATCACTCCAGCACTGGCATGGCACCGTATGAAGCTTTATATGGGCATCCTTGTCATACACCATTAAACTGGTTTGAGGCTGGTGACAGATTATTGACAGGACCTGATATGGTTCAGTAGTGTGCTGATGTGGTTCGCTTGATCAGGCAGAAAATGTTGACAGCTCAGAGTCGACAAAAAAGTTTTGCAGATTATCACAGGTGACCATTGCAGTTTGAGCCTGGAGATATGGTGTTTGTAAAAATATCTCCGATGAAAGGCGTAATGAGGTTTGGGAAGTGTGGAAAGCTCAGTCCCCGTTATATTGGTCTTTTTCCTATTCTGGAACGTATAGGCCAAGCGGCTTATCGTCTTCAATTGCCAGCGGCGACACAAGCAATCCACGATGTATTTCATGTGTCCCAACTGAGGAAATATGTCCTTGATGCATCTCACGTGCTCGATGATTCAGTTTGGCCTGAAGTGACTGTAGATTTGTCCACACCAGAGTATCCGATCTGAATTGAAGATTATCGTGAGCAACGATTGAGAAATAAAGTAATCCCTCTGGTTAAAGTGGTCTGGCAGCGTCACTCTGGTAATGAGGCTGCATGGGAACGTAAGGACAAAATACGTCAGCAATTTCTTTTCTTGTTCGAATAAGGTATTAGTTCTTTCAGTTCGATCCTTGTTCTTCCTTTTAAATTTCGAGGATGAAATTTTTATTAGGAGGGAGGGAATGTGAGACCCGTTCTTTAACGGATCTTTACCAGTATTAAAATAGAATTAATTCCGTGAATTTAGGAGTTTTTTTGGGGCTTATTGGACCTAGTTAATTTGGCTTTGTGTATATATATAAGCTTTTTAGAAATTAAAAGGGGCATATGTATAATTTTGCTTAACTTAGGGGTTTCTAGCAATTAAAGGTTTTTTTTTGAAAAAAAAATATATGTCGCAAGGGTTTCCTGTGAGAAAGACAACCAGATGGTTCTCTCTCTCACTTTCCGCTTCCCCCCCCCTTTTTCACCCGAAACGCAGGCACCCGTGGACGCCCGCGAACGCGAATCCGTCTCCCCTTTCCATCTTCTCGGCGCGGCGACCGGACGGCCACGGTGGAGGAGCGTCGGACTCGCCGGCGAGCTGGAAGGAGTGAGCACCATGGCGGCGGCGTCGAGGGGTCAGACACGGTGTGCGAAGGCGGGATCCAGCGGAAGACGGTGCGGCTCTCTCCCGTGCTAGAAATCGACGTCCTCGGCTAGAAATCTGGAGGGGGGCGGCCTTCTTCCCGTGCTAGGACCGGCGAGAGCTTCCCCACGACGCGAGGAACGTCGTGGCATCAACCCAGGACGAACCGTGGACTGGAGAGACGACCGGGAAAGGTGAGCCGCGGCGCGTCCCTCGGCTTGCTCGTGGTCGGATCGGATGTTTTCATCACATTTGAGGTAGGGGGATCGATGCCCTAGCCCATTAGATCATTCCTAATGCCATGCCCATCGTATTTATGTTTTAACAGCATGCCCATCGTATTTATGTTTTAACAGCATGCCCATTGTCTTTATGTTTTTGGAGCATGCCCATCGTTGCTGAGTTCATAGGCGATGAATTGTTGTATATTATGATGGTGGAATGGCAGGGAACATGTTAAAAATAATAATTCTCGTCGATTTGAGTCGACCGGGAGGGGATCCGGTTATGATTCTCGTGGATCCGATTCTCCGGTAAGGACCATGTTTAGATTATTTTAGATTTTGTAACGGTCCGCCATAAATCGTCTACTGACCCGAGCGGCTGATATCTCAACTGCGTGAATGTTTTAAATCTGAATGGCAGTAGAAACTTCACGGCCAGTCCGTTTAGCAGCATGCATCGGTTTGTTGTTCGACCGCCTAAGACTATAGCGGCTCTAGTTCAATCGCTTGTTCTGCAAATTATGTGTGTTCGTTTAAATTATGCATTTAATATTGCATCTTCACCATATTTAAGTTATTTTATCACCTGGGGCAGTTTTCTTTCAACTGTTAATTCTGGTAGATTTTAATTCTTAGCATATTCACTTAATTATGCTTTTAATCTTGCATATTTGTCATGTTTAATTGTTATCATAAATTACGGCATGTTTTTAGATCCCAATAGATTATATTCTCTTTCCTAGTGATGGAACCACCAGTCATAGCCCGATAACTTTTATTGTTGATCCCACCCGGGAGAGGTGGCGGGGTATTCCAGTTTACGATTTTTAAGCTAGTTCCGTGGGCCCCGGTCCAACCGTAGCATCCTACGGAGGGGAATACTAGCTAGAGGCCTGGCTCTAGGCGACGAGCCGGTGTGTGCACACGTGGTCAGAGACTTGGACAGATACTGACGAGTGTTGTTCTGACTAGTTACTTGTTCTGGTACTATTACGCGCCTCGCTTGCTATGATCAGGCTTCCGTAGATGCTTGAGACGCAGTGTAAGTCATCAGTGGACGCATCTGGTTTCTTCTTCTGGTGGATCTTCTCTCTTTCTCACTCTTGTCACTTGGAAATGATTGAGTTATTATCTATTGGTGGATTTCGAGTACTCGCATTTAAATTGACATATTAGTTAGCTGTCTATAAACTATTTAGTTAGTTTTACAGCTTTATTAAATTATCATTTATTTATGCCAATGCATGTTTTACTGCTTTCCTTTAGTTAGTTGCGAGTTAGGGATCCCTGTGAACCCTACTGAGTCTCTGCTGTGAGACTCACCCCCTTCTTTTTCAGGTGAGGCAGAGCAACCGATTGTAGGATTCTCTCGTGCTTTTGGCGAAAAGTCTTAGAACCAGCAGTGGTCTGTCAGTTGTCGGTTAGTAGTCAGTCTGTCTTCTTTCTTCTTTTGACCGGGCTATGCCCCGTGTAGTTATTTATTTTGACCATTGTACAGTGTGGGACTTGTGATATATGGATCTGGACTACTTGTATAAATTTACCACTCTGATATATTTTATTACTTCCGTTTAAAGTTCAAATGAATGCTTTAATTAATATTACGCGTGTAATTTCTATTCGTTATGCATCCCCTCGATAAACACTCCCTAACCCTTACGAGGCCTCATCAGCCTCTTGGGTGGCCTCCCTGAGCTCTTGGTATCGGTAAATCGATGATATCGATTTATCGGTATCCGGATCTCTTGGGTCATCACAGTGGATCTGGTTCTTGGCTTGTCTCTTGACCATTCAAGAGTTATATAAACATCTCTTTAGGGCTTGTAACCCTAATCAAATCCAAGGAGGCTATCAAGGGGAGATTTAAGTGCTGGTACTGTCGCTGTGAACACTGCTCCGGGGAGGAAGTTCTTCATCCATCTTCAAGTGATTCAAGCCACATATGGAGCAGATCAACCCCAAGCCAAGTGGAGATCAAGCTGCATCCAAAACCTTCTTCATCAACTAAGGGGGAGCTTGAATCTAAAGTTTTCTTCTTGTGTCTTCCATTCGATTTCTATTTCAGATTCAAGTGTGTGTTCTTATAATATCTGAATACTTGTGTGTGTATGGATCTTCACAGATCCGTGTGTGTATGTGTGTGTGTGTGTTTATTTCCTCACATCTCTTTGTGATTCGGTGTTTGTTCACCTTCGTGGGAGTTCTGAACTCCTCACATGTGTGTGTGTGTTTTGATCTTGTAACCCTTTGCAAGATAGTGTGGGAATCCTCACAGATCGTGAGGGGTGGACGTAGGTTGTCGTTGTTGCATCCGAACCACCTAAAAATCGTGGTCTTCTGTGTGGTTTGCTCCTTATCTTCTACCTCCATTCTACTCTAGCTCTTTTGCATATTGCATCATAATCTAGTTTCTTTGTTTAGATCTAGCTTTATTAACCTTTTTACGGGAGATCTCTGGTATATCAAAAGGTAGTTTTTGATCGACAAAGTTAGTCCTGTCGAGAGGAAAATACCTTGTGTGAGAGAATCTTGGGATTCCCGGACTCCGCCTGGTACCAAAGAACTGCTGTAGGGGTTGATTTAGCCAGATTCATTTTATAATTCATCAGATCTATACTTGTTTGTTGCTTGCTCTTAATACGTGTTTTAAATCAGGTAAAAGTTCTTAAAATTTGTAATCACCCAATTCACCCCCCCTCTTGGGTGTTATTGATCGCGGGACTTCACTTCTTATTGCTCAGAAGGAACCCGGTCCCCAAAACAGGGGATCAGAAGAGCAAGAGGATTGAATCGAAAGCACGAAAGAAAATACTGCAAATGCAGTAAAGAAACAAGAGTGACAATATAAACACCAGCTGAAACAATAGATCAAGATAAGGATGCTGGTGACTACAGCTACAAGGTTAGATCCAAGGATCCTTTTCTTCAAACACCGATAGACTGCAGAGCTGCTCTCTCTCAAGGCTGATCTACTTTCCTTCTTCTCTTACAACACTGGACTTAGTCAAACTAGTGCTAGGCTGCTCTCACTCCCTTCTTTTCTTTCTCACAGGTTTTCTTCTTGGATGCTCAAGGGCGTGGGTTTCTTCCAAGGCAACAACGACTTCTTCTCTTGAAGAAGCTTCATATAAATAGAGGACCCCAGGGAAACTTTTCCTGCCAGAAGGTCTTCTCCCCTTGCGCCGATGTGAGCTTGAGTGCTTTTCCAAGGCAGTCCCATGGTAGGACGGTGGCGGCAGAGAAGAGCAGAGACCGTTTCTTCCTTTAGATACTTTCCAAGTCTTCACATTAAATGCCCTTTAGACATGTGGTCTTCTCATTGGCTAGAGTTTACTTTCTGTCTTGCTGAGGACTGCTGGGACAGGAGTTAAATGGGGTGACAGTAGAAAGGTGGTAGACTATGAGGTATCCTTTCTCCAGCTAGATTTCTGGCAAACATAACTCCAAGAAGGTTGATTAAATGAGACATGATGACAAGAACAAAAGTCAAACCTGAGTACTCTATCCAGACCTTGAAATCTGTGTATTTGGACACTTGTGGTACCTATTTTCTCTCTCTGGATTGCCCAATTAATTTGACAGACTTCTGGCTTGAGAGCTTCTAGAAGACCAATGTGTCGACCTGCTAAGAAGGAGGTGTCGACACTTCTTATGAAGTCTTCTTGTATAACTATCTCTGGAAGCCCAAAGTGTTGACCTGCGATAACTGAGCTGTCGACACTTCTTTAAGGTTCCGCTCTTCAATGCTTTCTGGAAGAATCATGGTCTCGACCTCCTGTAAATGAGTGTTGACACTTCCTTGCAGAAAAATGTTTATAATGCTCTCTGGAGGACCAATGTGTCGGCACGCTGGAGCAAGGTGTCGACACATCGTTAGGAAATTTTATCTTCAATGCTTTCTAGAAGGGCCAATGTATTGGTACGCTGGAACAAGGTGTCGACACATCTAATGAAACCTTCTTATATAGCGGTCTCTGGAAGCCCAGGGTGTCGACCTGCTGGTGGCAAGGTGTCGACACTTCTTAGGAAAACTGTCAATATATTGCTCTCTGGAAGACCATGGTGCTGATACGCTAGAACGAGGTGTCGACACTTCCTTTAAGACTTCAGCATGTGCACAGACTTTCAGCAACGTGCACAGACTTGATATATGCAAGGACCTTAAAATATGCTCAGACTTGGCATGTGCTCGGACCTTGATATATGCTCAGACCTGGTATGTGCTCGGACCTTGAAATGTGCTCAAACTTGATTTGTGCTCTGACCTTGATATATGCACAGACTTGATTTCTTAGCTACATGAGTGCATGTGCATCGACCTTATATAAACGAACAGGAATGTGCATAGACCTTCTATGCCTTAGATAAGAATGTGCATCAACCTTAGGTTCACATGTGCACAGACATTGTGCGTTGAACCAAAACTTGCACCGACCCTCCTTTGCTGAATCGCTAAAGGTGCACCGACCTTAGTAGTCTTGAAACCAAACGTGCACCAACCTTCACTTGCACATGTGCACATAGCATCGACCTTAGTTAACACAAGATCCAAACATGCCTCGACCTTGGTTCATATGTACACAGACTTTTGTCTTCATATGTGCACCGACCTTGGTCTTGCGCTGGCGAAGTGTGCACAGACCTTCATTCTGCGCTGGCTCAATGTGTACCGACCTTGTAAGCTATCGAGCAAATGTGCATCGACCTTAGTCTTTCAACTATGGTATGTGCATCAACCTTACTTGTGTGCTAGCGAGGCTGAGGTAGCATCGACCTTGTGTTTATATCAGCACCATGTGCATCGACCTTGGTTCTGCACAGATTGGATATGATCGACCTTACTTCTTCATGAACAGTGATGTGCATCGACCTTTGTTCTTTAAGTGCTGATGTGCATCGACCTCAACAGCTGCACAGACCTGACTGCATGGACTTCTGTAAAACTTGTTGCCTTGAATTATGTGTTGCCAAAGCCTAGATTTTTGTGCACCCAGTATTATCATCTGCCTTGATTTCTGTGCATCTAGTTGCCTCGATTTCTATGCACTTGATTTCTTTCACTTATCAGAGATGGCACAGAGATGTATCTTTTTGCTTATGTTGTCATGACATGAAATATATGAATATATGTTTGTCAAATGTAGGTCAGACTTATCAATGAGTCATAGTCAGACATTATCAAAATAATAGAATTAAGCATGTTACACACACGCCCAACATTCTCCTAACACTCAGCACACATCTTTTTGCGTGAGGATATACGTTTATCAGACGCCAATATCTCGAGTTACTCAACGTGACTGAAGTTCATTGAATTCATAAATAGTAGCCCTTAATTTCTGGAATTTCAGAATGATTGATGTTTAAAATCAATACTACAATGAAGTTCCACAATCAAAGGTGCCTTTGTACTTAATATAAACTTTTAAATTTAAGAAGGTATTACATGTCAAAACATGAAGGACTGGTTAAGGTCTATTAAATTTGAATACAAACATTTTCAAGACTAGTTAACATTAAAACTCAAGAAGTCATTAAATTTAAACTAACAGTTTTCATGTTTTGGGCAATCATAGAACTCCATAAGAAAAGATTCCTCTTTTAAGGTTTACTCTGATAAATGAATTCAGCAACATGTTGGAATTCTCACAAGATTTCAAAGCAATTCAAGGAATTTGGTGTAACAATGAGATTCAGATTTCAAGGTATTTCAGACCCAAGGTGGACACAGCGAATTATAAGCACGATGCAAAGGCTGATGAGTATGTGGAATACACTTGTCTAGATAAAAAAAAGATACAAAATACTCCCCCTGAATATGTGCAGTGAGCTCAAATGTTGTAGCCAAAGGTGAGCACTCGTCAATTCAAAGATGAGGATTGAAGGAGTTGAATGGCTCGTTAGAAGACCTGGTGCGTCCATGACGGATTAATAGGAGGTCGACGCACACTGTTCAGACGGAGGGCAGTTTTCAAGAGAAATGAACTATGAGGTCAACCTGAGCAGTTCTAGGGTCGACCTGATCAGCAGCTAGGAGGATTTCAACAGAGTTGGAAGTTCTGATGGCATAGGGTCTTGCCAGATTTCAAAAACATTCAGCAAACACAATTTTTTTTGACGGTTAAAGCAATAAACATGATATGTTTTCTTTTTACATGCATGGCAATTTAAATTAACAACATTCAGAGAACAGACTAAATAAGCTATGCATGATAGTTTAACTCTCATACTATTCCTCAAAAAGGTCCATTGTTCAAGAAGCACACACAAGAGTTATACAAATGCACATGTGAGCAATTTATCAAGGCAACACAAACTCCCCCTACGAATATGCAATCAATCCACAAATCAACATAGTATGCAAGGATGCAGCCTAGACTCTTATGATGACTCCCCCTTAACTTGTGCATGAATTTCAGAATGCTTTCACGAGAATCAATAAGAGGGTATGCAACCTATGACTTATATGAACATTTGACCCAAGATACCGGGTGGAGAACTTGATCCGTAGATCCTCTCACTCATGGTGATAGTTTTCGGTTGGACTTAATCCAACTTTCCATAAATCACCATTCTATATACCAAGGGGTCATGGCATGATAATGCATTGAGAGTGTAAGACATGCTAGTAATGGAGTGTTGGGTCCCTTAATCATAAAATGCATGAAAGTGCATGAGACCACAAGATGATGTTTAGGATGCACACACATATGCAAGCAACTCATCTTTCTATCAATTTCCTCAATCATAACGGATTCTTCATGAATTAAGCAAAGAGGGGTTTTTCAATTGTGCAGGATTTATTGGAAAACAACAAGAGGCTTAACTGCATCAGCTACTAAGAGAACCTACCATGCAAAATTAACATTAACTAAAAGTTTATTTACAAACATGTGCCTTGAGCCTTTATTTCCTGCTGATCCTTGTTCAGCTCCAAGGCACCTTGCACCCAAAATTCTCATTTGGAGTTTTTAGGTACCCAAGTTCTCTTGGGTCCTTGAGGGTTAATGGTGTTTTTAACAAGAGAGCTCTTTTCCAATCAGGACCGCCAAGTCATCTTTCCTCATTGTATTATAGTCATACATTTCATGTCCTACCTTCCCACAGTAAAGGCAACACACAAAGGATTTCTCATCCTTCTCATGACCTTATGTGGTGAGTTTTCGCGGGTAACCATGGATGTTTATGTTTCTGGCACAAGAGTTGTCTTTCCTCCTTCTTTGCCAACATTTTTTGACAGTGTGGCCATACTCTTTGCAGTGATAACACTGAACAAAGGATTTCACAATTTCCTTTTTTAGATCCCAGCAATTTGACATATTGTGTCCAAATCGCCCATAGTGGTGGCAGTAGAAGGGCTGGGCTCCCTGGGCTGGTTTTCTATTATAACTGAAATTAAATTTAGACTTGTATGCAATTAGCTCATTATTTTTTCTGATATGGAAATTATGCATCAAATGACCATGTTGTCTATAATAAGAACATGAAATAGAGTTTTTATGGAAAGTATGGTGTCTATCATGCTCATTACAACAAGCAAACTCATTTTTCTATTTTTGCTTTAAAGTTTTATTTTTCTGGTTTTTGTTCTAATTTTGATTTTTCTGGACCGCAGACTGTTTTGGGGATGATGTGGAGGAGGAGACAATTTCTGAGTTGAAAACAAACGATGTGTACGATTTATTTTTAGAAACCTTTTTATTCACTGGACAGTGCCAAAGCCCGTTTCTTTGGAAGTTCACTTTAGTCCCCGATAGTCTCTCTAGATCTTCTTGGCCCTGAGCAGATCTTGACAATGAATTATTCAGATCTTGGATTTCTTTTTCAAGTGAAGTGATGTGTTGTTCAGAGTTAACCAAATCTATCTCACAAGCAGCAAGCAGCTCATTCAGCATGTCATTCACAGTTTTACAGTAATCAAATTCTTGTTGAAGGGTGGTCAATTTTTTTGAGTCAACAACACTCACACCCTTACCCTTTTCACATGCTTGAAGCTTAGCAAATAACTCATTGTTTTGCTTTTTCACATTTTCATTTTCTTCAATAAGAGACTTATTTTTAGTCAAGCCTTGGTCATTTGATAGAGACTTAGATTCATCTTGATGTTGTCTTACAATTTCTTCCAATCTAGTGATTTCAACTAGCAAGATTCCATTTTCATCTCTCAAGCATGCAATGTGTTCTTTATGTATATCTACGTCAATCATGAGGGTTTCATTCACTTCCTCAAGATCAAAATATTTTTTACAAGGAGAGCTATTCGCAGAGTTGCTTTCAAACTTCTTTTTCAATTTTTTTTTTCATATTTTAGCTTCTTATATCGCTTTGACAATTCATCATATGCATCTATTAATTCTTCAAAAGTAAAGTCCTCTAAATCAGAACTTACCTGAGATGAGGATTGATTGCTTGGTTAAACTGGACTGTCGGCCATCAGGCAGTCATGCTTTGTTCCTTCTTCATGGATCCTGGCCAGTCCATTCAGGATCTCCTTGGCAGAGCTACAGCTGGAGACAAAAGGGAACTTGGAGATATTAACTGCAACTTTTATCAGTTTGAAAGCAACAAGGTTGTCAACATTTTTGGTCCTTTGTTCAGTAGATCATTTAGATGCATCTGATGACAGCTTGTGCAGACCATGGTATATGAGATTCCATAACCTTGTGTCAATGGAGTTGACAAAGGAACACATTTTCCCTAGCCACATAGTAAAATCAGAACCATCAAATAAGGGCGGGGAATTCATTGAAACTTGTTCAACGGATAAAGACATTAAATCAAATGCACCGTGATCTAGAAGGGGGTTGAATAGATTCGATACAAACTTTGCCCAAATAAAAACTTAGTTGATTAGAACAAGAATCACTGCTATAGAATAAATAAAACACTTGAGCTCAGAGCATAGTGGGTTCAGCAAGAGTAGTTCTAGGCCTGGAACAAAAACAACACATATAAACTGATGAGGTCGATGCACCAGTTCAAAGGGGTCGATGCACCTTCAGGTTAACAGAGTTGCTGAGGTCGACGCACCTTCACGAGGTCCCTTATATTCATGCGAACAAGGGGAACACAAGTGTTCCTATTGGGTTATGTAGAACTGAAATCAAACACACCTATACAAGACATAGTCACACCAAGCAATGCGTATGATGACTTGGATCAGGACTATGTAAAGAGGGGTGCTTGAATGCAGATATGCAGCAAGCAAGATCTGGATATGCAGGTGTAGGAACAAAACACAAATGTATAGTGTGGAGGCCGAGCAGAGTAAGTGCAGAACAGAAATCCCTGCGTTCTTGTGAATGGGGATAGAAGAGATGGATCAAATGCACAAGAACACATCCACTACACCAGATATTTTTAAGGTGGTTCGGTTGCAAACCCACAACCTACGTCCACCCCTTACCAAAACCCGATGAAGCTTTTCCACATGAGGATGAAGTCCTCAACACACACACAAACAAAGAAGGCAAGTTGCAAGTGCAGCGAAAACATTTCCGTCTCTCAAGCAGAGCGCCGGACATACACTGAGATGTAGATTCAAAGGAAAAGAAATTACAACAAGAAGAACACCAGCTATGGCTTAAGATATAGATCTGGAAGCTAGTGTGGAGTTTCAGATAGAGATCCACAGATCTTCTCTTCAAGCTTTTTGCAGGGCTACTCTCTCTCAAGGCTTCTCTCCTTCCTTCTTCTCTCTTCTCTCTTTTCCCTTTTCTCTCCTCTTCTCTCTTACAGCACTGGACAAGGTTGGCCAGATGCTGGGTTGCTCACATTCCCTTCTCTTCTTTTCTCACTAATTTGCTTGAATGCTCAAGGGTGTGGCTTTCTTCAAGGGTAGCAGCAGCTCTCTTCATGTAGAGAGCTTCATATAAATAAAAGAGCCAGTGGAAAATTTCCCTCCAAGAAATCTGCCAGGACCGATTCAAATTAAAGCAAGTTCTTTGACTTCTAACCTGCTTCCAATAGAGCTTTGACTTGGTCCATCGTAGAAGAGCAAGGGAAAAATAGTTTCCCTCCAAAAATCTTTTCTTGGCTTTGATGAAAATATTATGTAGGATGTTAACTTGAGCTTTCATGGCTTTTCAACCTAGTCCTTGGATAGGACAGTGGCGGGCAGAAGGTAGAGTAAATTTGAAAACCTGTGGCAGAGGGAGTGGTTTTGTCTAGGGTGCTCTTGAGGACAGACAACCTGAACAGTCCTTTCATAGGATAGAAGTGACAGTCTTCTGGATTTGGTGGCTAACCTAGTCTTCCAAGAAGATGTTCTGACCCCTCATTATGTAATGGCAGAACCTCTGACCAGGGATCCTCTTCCAGACCTCAAAAGAGGTGATCTTGGAGGTTTGCATCTGCTATTAATGCTCTCAGTATGGTTTTTGAAAAGCACAGATCTGACAGAGTACTTTGAGTTTTTCCTTCAGTGAGGTCGACCTACTGTGAAAGTGAGGTCGACGCGGGTATATAAAAATGCATTTTAAACGGCTTCTGGAAGCACCATGAGGTCAACCTTCTGAATGGATGAGGTTGACCTATCTGTCCAAGGCACATTTTTAGCAGCTTCTGGTAGGCAGCATGAGGTCGACCTACTGTAAAGGTAGTGTCGACCTGTCTTAAAAAATTTCCCACATAACGGGTTCTGGAAGACACCTGAGGTCGACCTGCTGTAGAGGTAGTGTCGACCTGTCTTAAGAGACTGCCAACATAACAGGTTCTGGACGACATCTGAGGTCAACCTATTGATGAGGCGAGGTCGACACATCTTAAGAACAAATTGAACTTTTCAACTTCTTCTGCCTACTTTTTCTTGGTTTCTATGCATCCAAAGAATCTTTGCACCTGGGAGATTGATTTAAAGTGCTTGATCTGCCAGTGACACTTCCTAAAACAACCTTGCTTGATTTTCACTTAAACTTAGCAATCAATGGCTCAATTAAGGAACTCTTGGCTATGGATTTTCATTGATTCATTCCCTTGGCTTTGCACTGCTATTGGCTGGTCTTGTTCGTACCATTGCATGATATCTTCATGAGACCAAACACTTGCCAGTGTTGACTTTGACCTGAGCTGCATACATGTTGACATCATCAAATGCAAATATGACTCATCAAGGAGTTATAGTTAGACATCATCAAAACAATAGAATCAAGCATGCTCCCAACATGCCCAACACCACCCACGGGTGGGGGGCATTTGTTGGCACCTAAAACATGGCGCTGTATATAAGGAAAATCCCCCCAGAACACTAATGGAAGCATTGAACTGGTGTCAGATGAGTCACGCCAGGATAACCTAAACCCACGTATGGGAAGGACGATTGAACCCCAAGATCACAAGCATGCGCTGCAAGCCCAATGATGCACCTCGGGAAAGGAGACGACATGTTTTTACCCGACAGCAAAAGGTGAAACATCAAAGATATTTGAGTTGGCTCCATTAAGTGCGATCGATGGAACAATCCGACGTCACTTCGGTGTCGGAACGGATGGGCTGCGCCAATTCAAGCACAGATCACGCTTATGGCGTGGGCAACTAGCCCACGCCGATTCAACGTGCATGGTTGGGCCGGAACAGCCATTTCGACCCTATAAAAGAAAGGGAGTGGCCGGGGAGAGAGGAGATCAAGAAGAAAAAAAAAGGAACAAAGTGTTGAGTCCCGGAAGATGGCAATCAAGAGGGGAGGGGTGAATTGATTGGCTAGTTAAAAACTTTTCCTCAATAAAACATGATTAATTACGCATACAAGCACTAATCCTTACACGAACATGATCTCACTTGTGAAGTCACGGGAAAAGGGTGTATGAAAAAAGATATAAACAGTGTACACTCAACTCACCGAGAAGCCCACTCGTCAAGATAACGAATATGCATACCACAATTGAAAGCAGGACTTTTTAGGTGGTTCGGGTACACTGCAGTGTCCCCTACGTCCACCCCTCACACTTGAGGATTAAGACTACACTATGAGTGAGCCACACACACGCTGTGAAGAACAGCAACACCACATCCGGTAACCAACTTTGGTCACCACACACAGCTCGTATCTCATATACGAGCACACACACTTACAAAATCATGTGATGAGTTTAACAAATAACAACAATAATTCCACACAAGATATGGAAATGAAAAGATCAAATTAGGAGCAAGTGATGTGATTTAGAGCTCCCCCTTTCTCTTTTTCAAATGAGCTTTAACACTTCTGCAAGTTGATGAAGCTTCTGGAAGAAGAGGAAGATGAACAGTAGTTGATCTTCTATTTGTAAGCTTGAATCTTGAACCAGCTTCACGTAATCAGATGATTGAAGGCTTGAGACCCTTCTTTCCCTTCACGTATAGGTACAGATCTGAGTGGCAGCACCTCTGTGTGAAGCGTGAACCGCTCCACTCTCGTCTCTTCCCCCTCTAATTTATCACGATCTGTTCTCTTCTCTTATTAGAGCCTAATTAAAAAATATTTAATAGCCTGAATAGTCAACAAACATGATTAGAACTAGATCCACAATTTACGGAATTGAATGAGCTCAATTTGACTGAAGAATGGCACTTTCGGCGCTGAACCGCGAAAGTCGTAAAGGACGTGCCGAACATGATAAAAAAAATAATATAACAACAACAACAAGTGTCGACACATGTGTCGACACCATTGTCGACACATGTGTCGACAACAAAAATAAAACTACGCCTAAACATGATATAACAGATAAAACAAGATTTAACGAATGATTAACACAATGATTATAACTAAACAAAACTTAATAAGATGCAAAACAACATGTGTCGACACTAGTGTCGACACCTGTGTCGACACTAGTGTCGACACACATATAGCAGAGTAGCAGAGGCGGCCGGCAGCAACACGTGTCGACACAGGTGTCGACACATGTGTCGACACCTGTGTCGACACACAAATACAATGGCACGAAGACTGTACAACAGGAATGAAATGTGTACAATACGTGTCGACTCCGGAGTCGACACATGCTGTAGACTTACAAACCAAAAACCAACAAGCCCCACAATAAGTGAAATAAATTAAAACAAGTTACCAATGATGTGAAGACATTTAAGATTGATGATCTTCAGGCCTGTAGAACAGATTACTTGAATCAATATTCGTTCAATTTAGTTTCACATATATTATCAAACACAAGTATCATGGTGATAAAAAAATGTGCATTACATGAATAATATAATGAACAATGTAGTTATATATATCACCACGTACCTCTGGACTTACCTTACTTCATCATTGATATACAAGAGTTTGGATCTTTAAACCAAGTGGGCAAAGAGTTGATTCACTCGCATCTCATAAGATAACAACTCATAGCAATTATTCATCATCAAAACAATCCACACATCATACCTTGGGGTTAAACAATCTCCCCCTTTTTGATGATGACAAAAAAAATGCTATGAGTAAAGATTTAAACAATGTAACTAGAGTGGTGAAAAAATATCACATGATAAACCATCCACAACCACCACACATAATAAACCATCCACAACCACCATTCATGCAGTGAATCATTCACATATATAAAGTGAGTGGTTTAGACAATCACAACTATAATAAGAAGTTCACAGCCAAACTAACAAGCCTCTTTTAGTGGTTTTTGATTAAGAGTACAAAACAAAAAGATGAAACAAAGATTGACCATGTAATGAACTAAGACGACACATGAAAAACCATAAAGACATAACACACAACAACCTTAAGAAGGAAAACATGTATGACCACACAAGCATACCTAACACACATAGCATATAGATAACTCTCCCCCTTTGGCAACATCAAAAAGAAGGGGGAACCACACCACCTAGAAGCATATGCCATAAAGAGGAGCAAGACTTAAGCGGGACCGGAGTCTGGCGGAGGAGGACTTGAGCGAAAAAATGCAAATAGATCATTGAACGCTTGGTTGTGAGCATCAAAGGAAGTTTTGAGATAATCAAGGGAGCTGTTGATATTCTGAAAAGCCTCAAGATATGTGGTATGATTTTGCTTCAATTCAGCAACATCTTGGGTAAGAGTATCCACGGACTCCCGAAGCTCACCTACGTCTCCACTCAAAGTCTCCAAAGATAATTCCATCCCCTGAGCCTCATCCGTGTCGTTATCAGTGTGCTTGTCTTGCATAGATTTCAAAATACGAACAAGACGACCGTCACGGGTTCTCACATAACCCATATTCTTGCATACAGATTTGAGGGTATAGATATCGCCTGCACGTAATTGCTGAAACCTTTCTTGACCCAAGGGAATATCAAGCAGATGAAAAACTCCTGTCAAAGCTGCAGCATATGGAAGTGTCCTGTTCGGATTATGATAACACCCGAGAATGTGACTATGGATAAGTGCCGGAAAATTAAATGGCCGCCTTTGTAATATGCTGGAGATAATAAATATCTGCAGATCGGTAACTCTTTCACGGCCACCAGCTATAGGAATCAGAATAGTAGTCACCATATGATGAAGAATCCGTTGCAGAGGAGGAAAATGATTAGCATTCAAGTTTTCAACAGATGTATCACGCATCTCTTCCCCAGTAAGCAATTTATAAACCACAGCTTCATCACATGCAGCAATCCCATACATATCTCCATGATCTGGTAAATCAAAAGCTACTGCTAAAAGAGATTGAGAGATTTGAAACGGTTTACCATTTACCACCGTCATATACTTGTCCCCTTGGATAACCATATTGCCATAAAACTGATGGACAAGAGAATGATATATTTTCCGATGATCAACCATAAACGAAATTAAATTCGGTTGAATTTGTAATAATGGAACCAATTCAGGAAGACCTTGCTTGAAATCTTCAAAATGCACAGCTGGTGGTCGTAAAAGTTTCCGTTCCATCATTTGAAATTGAGCAGGTGTGGGTGCCTGCGAGAAGGCATGTTGCTCTTTACTTTTGGCCCTAGTTTCCCTTTGGCGACTAGATTCTTTCATAGGCTTTTTGCCACTTGCAGCACGCTTGGGTGCCATGGAATGCAATGGAGACTAGAATGATTGAAATAGAATGCGCTTGGTAGAACGAGACTATCTTTCCGCAATATATACTTTTGATCCACTAATCAACCACACAAAATAGCATCAAGGCGTGAACAACGAACTGACCACGGTGGCTAGATGAAGAGTGGGGATGTGCCACCACCGCCGCGAGACCAAGGAAGAGAGGAGGAAGACGCCCAGCCCGTCGCCGTCCAAAGGAGGAGAGGGAGACGCCCTAGCCCGCCGCGGCCAAAGGAGGAGAGGGGGAGGTGCCGCGCCCCAGCCGCCGCTGACTGAAGAGAGGGGAGGTGGGGGTGTCGACACCCACAGCGCCAAAGGGTCTGGCCGCCGCCGCAGCCAAGAAGGAGGGGGGGAGCCGGAGTCGACACCGCCAAAACCCAACGCCCACGGGAGTGAAGAGCAGGGGAGTGAGGGAAAAGAGATATGGGGAAGTAAAAGATATGGGAATGAGAATTTTAGGGCAAGGAAGTGATAACATGAAGGATAGAATAAAAAATGGGAAGATAATGCCAAGGAAAATGTCGACTTTGCTGGAGTAAAAGTATCGACATATAATGTCGACATCTAGAGTGAAGTTGAACAACATTTTGCCGACAATAAAATTTCAGAAGTGCAAGAATTAGAGATTAATCCCCAAAAAGTAGAATGAGATAAACAAGATTTTCGAAAGGGGATTATAAAAGAAAATTGACATAATGAGGACATTCTTTGATAGTATTTGATCAATTTCGCCTAATTCCAAAACCAACTGTCCGGAAATTAACTTAAGCTTGAACTCAGAAAGGCATTACTTTATTTTCAAGGAACAGCCATAGAAAATCAAGGAATTACAATATTTTGGGTTTTTTAAATAAACATAATCATGCAGGGATGTATTACACACACACACGATGCAAGGCATACAATGTGATGAATATGCATGATCAAAAATTAAACCAACTAGTGGTGAAAATGCAAATGCATGAGAACAACTAGACAAATACAAAACACTAACTACTGTCTAGACGACAAATGCCCAACTCCCTTCTAAAAGAAGTGAATTTATCTTCATTAAGGGGTTTTGTGAAGATATCAGCAATCTGATTATTTGTGTCAACAAATTTTATTTCGACGTCCCCTCTACTAACATGATCACGCAGAAAGTGATGCCTAACTTCAATATGCTTTGTACGAGAATGATGCACTGGATTCTTAGATAGATTGATTGTAGAAGTGTTGTCACAGAGAATGGCAGTGTTTCTTAGTGTGATGCCAAAATCAATCACTTGTTGTTGTATCCAGAGCACTTGGGCAACACAACTTCCTACAGCCACATATTCGGCTTCGACAGTTGATAAAGCCACAGAATTTTGTTTCTTGGAGGCCCATGAAACCAAGCAACCTCCAAGGAATTGACAGTACCCACTCATGCTCTTACGGTCTATTTTGCAACCCACGTAATCGGCATCAGAATAAGCAATTAATTCAAGACTTGAAGTACGCGGAAACCACAAACCCAATTCACAACTACCAGCAATATATCTAAAAATTCGTTTCACGGCCGACATATGAGATTCTTTAGGATTAGATTGAAACCTAGCACACAAACATACAGCATATTGAATGTCAGGCCTGCTGGCAGTCAAATACAACAAGGATCCAATCATACTCCTAAAAAGGGTCTGGTTTACTGATTTACCTTGAGGGTCTTGATCAAGTTTTAGAGCAGTGGACATTGGAGTAGATTGTGGTTTGGTTGTTGTCAGATTGAATTTCTTCAGCAACTCCAGGGCATACTTCCTTTGATTTATGAACAAGCCGTCATCCGTTTGTGTCACCTCGTTTGAATCCATTCTGAATGAGAAATTCACTTAACCGTTCATACCACGCACGGGGAGCTTGCTTCAGCCCATAAAGAGCTTTATCAAGCTTATACACGTAGTCCGGATGCTCCGTATCTTCAAACCCCGGTGGTTGATCTACATACACATCCTCCTGGATATAACCATTTAAAAAGGCACTTTTAACATCCATTTGAAATAATTTTATGTCATAGCAACATGCAAAAGCTAATAAAATCCTCACTGCCTCGAGTCTTGCTACAGGAGCAAAAGACTCATCAAAATCAATTCCTAGTTCCTGGCTATACCCTTGGGCCACAAGCCTAGCCTTGTTCCTAGTTACCACCCCTTGATCATTTGTTGTGTTTCGAAAAATCCATTTTGTTCCGATCACTGAGTGGTTTCTAGGACGTGGCACAATGAACCACACTTTGTTTCTTTGAAACTGATGTAGTTCTTCTTGCATAGCCAAGATCCAAGAATCGTCTTTTAAGGCATCTTCAATGGAGTGAGGTTCAGATTGAGAGAGTAAAGCAACGAAATCCATGTTTTCAACTTCCCTGAATGAAGACCGCGTCTTTACTCCTTCTTCTATGTTACCAATGACATCCTCTGGATGATGGTCCTTTGTGAAGGTCCATTATTTTGGTAGCTGTTGTTCAGCTTGAGCTTCTTGATTTTGATCAATTTCTTGAGGGTCTTTTGTTTCTTGTTTCTCAGCTCTATCTTCCTTCTTTTGGATATCATCGTTTTCTAACTCATCATCCTGCAAAACAAATCCTTCATTAGATCTATTTGTAGATGATTCATCAACTATAACATGAGGGCTTTCTTCAACAACAAGAGTTCTCAAATTGTAAACTCGATATGCTCTTGAGTTGATAGAGTAACCAAGAAATATACCTTTGTCACTTTTAGGATCGAATTTTGCCAAGTCCATTTTACCATTGTTATGAATGTATCAAATTGATCCAAAAGGTCTTAAATATGAAATATTTGGCTTCTTACCTCGGTACAGCTCATATGGTGTTTTCTTCAAGAGAGGTCTTACCATGGCACGGTTGATGATGTAGCAGGCGGTGTTTACTACTTCAGCCCAAAAATACTTTGGTAAGTTATTTTCATTTAGCATAGTTCTGGCCATCTCAATTAAGGTCCTGTTCTTTCTTTCAACAACCCCATTCTGTTCAGGGGTTCTTGGTGCGGAGAAGTCATGCATATAACCTTGAGTCCTGCAAAAATTGTTGAATTCATGGTTATCAAATTCTCTACCATGATCACTCCGCACGGTTTTGATACAGCACCCCTTTTCATTTTGAACTTGCCTGCAAAATGCTTCAAATTCCGTCAGGGCATTGTTTTTATGAGAAAGAAAATACACCCAACAAAATCTAGAGAAATCATCCACAATTATAAAACCATAAAGTTTACCACCCAAGCTATGAGTTCTGCTTGGTCCAAACAGATCGATGTGGATTAATTCGAGAGGCCTTGATGTGGTTACATCATTCTTGCACTTGAATGATGTTCTTGTTTGCTTACCCATGCTGCAAGCACCACATACTCCTTCGTCATTAACCTTCAATTTAGGCAAGCCAACCACCAATTCATTTCTGGAAAGTTTAAGCAAAACATTGAAACTGGCATGCCCAAGGCGGCGATGCCATAACCAAGCATCATCGTTGTTCCATGCAACCAAACATAATTTTTCATGAGATGCATCATCCAGATCTATCATAGACACATTGTTATGCCTGAAATTGATGAACTTAATTTCATGAGTGTTTCTATTCACAACAGTACAATGGTTAGAATCAAAGATCACATTACAACCTTTATCACAAAGTTGACTGATACTTAAAAGATTGTAATGTAAACCCTTCACATGCAAGACATTCTCAATAGCGTGATTTTGATTCTTACCTATCTTACCTTCTCCAATGATTTTACCTTTATCCTTACCACCGAATGCCACTATCCCACCATCCTTTTCATGCAGGTCTGCAAACAAATTTTTGTTTCCAGTCATATGACGAGAGCAGCCACTGTCCAAGTACCATTTGCTTCCTTGAGCTCTCAAACAGACCTGCAAAACACCACAAGAATACTTATGCAGATTTTGGTACCCAAGCAAGCTTGGGTCCACGATGGTTAGATACATGAGGCCTTGGAGGCCAATTTATCATCCTGGCAGAATATTCATCATCAAATCTCATGGTTCTGCAATCATACATATCATGGCCCATTCTACCACAATAGAAGCAAGTAGAGAATCTGTTTTCACGGTTTCTTTTCCTGTTCATATTTATAGTAGTATTATGCACATGTGTGTTTGATGATGATGGTAATGAGCTTCTTGGAATCCATGAGGTCATGAGTGTTTTAGAGTGAGATGCATTCCCTCTTTCCATTTTAGCAAAAACATTCTCCAGCTCATTAATCTCAAGTAACAAGATTTCAGTTTTCTTTTCAGCAGTTTCCTTTTCATGATTGCAAGTGATTCTTTCCAACTTTTCTTTTTCCAATTCCATTTTCAAATCTTCATGCATTTTGGTAAAGGTGTTTTGATCATCACGTATGCATGAACTTTCTTCTTCAAACAATTCTATCTTGGACAAAAGAGTTTCATTTTTACATTTGAGATTATCAATTTCAGATTTCAACGAATTGCAATTCTCACAATGATTTTCAACATGCACAAGATGCTCAATCTTCTTTTTCAAAAGTTTATTTTCAGATTTAAATTTTTTACATTTTCCATATAATGATTCATATGCAATTTGCCATTGTTCACATGTAAGAGTTTCAGATTCAGAATCTACCTCATTTGAGATGTCTTCGTCTGCCATGAAACATAGATTCTTGACGAGCTCGTCCAAGTCACCTTCATTTTCAGATCCTTCTTCATCTTCGTCGCTCCAAGTGGCGACCATTGCCTTAGGCTTCTTGGATTTTCCTTTCTTGAATCTCTTCATCAAATCAGGGCACTCACCTCGCATGTGGCCAGGCTTCTTGCATTCATAACAGATCACTTCATCTTTTTTGCTGTTTTCATTTTTCTTAGGACCTTGCCTTCTTGGACCTTTTCTGAATTGACCACCAAACTTCCTAGTATTTTTGACAAATTTTCTTGCCCTTCTGGTGATCATAGCAACAAGCTCCTCATCTTCAGTGTTAGCCGAGGAGCCTTCCTCACTTTCCTCAGATTGTTGCGAGTTCACTTTCAAGGCCACGGTTGAGGCAACGTTCTTCTTTTTGTGATCTTCCTCGCTCCTTTTGATGTTTATTTCATAAGTCATTAAGGAGCCGACTAATTCATCTAATGACAAGGTACTGAGGTCTTTTGAATCTTCAATCACAGTGGCCTTTGTGTGCCATTGAGGTGATAAGGATCTCAGCACCTTCCTCACAAACTCTCGATTTGAATACTCCTTTCCAAGAGCCTTCAAACCATTTGTAATTTCCATCAGCCTTGCAAACATTTCAGATATAGATTCTTCTGGTTTCATCATGAATAATTCATAATCGTGGACCAAAAGATTTGCTTTGGTCTCCTTTACTTCAGAAGTTCCTTCATAGATCAAGCGTAACTTGTCCCACATTTCCTGCGCAGAAGCACACATAGAAATTCGTGAGTATTGGTTTGGATGAATAGCACACTGAATTATATTCATGGCCTTAAAGTTTGCTGAATAATGTCCGATATGTTCATCATCCCAATCATCCTCATTTTCAGGTAACTTATAAGGACCTTTATTTATCACATTCCACACATCATACTCTTGAGCACGCAGAAACACATACATCCTATTTTTCCAATAAGTATAATTAGTTCCATCGAAAAATGGAGGTCTGTGAACAGAATGCCCTTCAGGCATCATCCCTCTATTTGCCATAACTGGGATCGTACTCTTCGACCGTGTGGTCGAAACAACCAGAGACCAAAGCTCTGATACCAATTGTTGAGTCCCGGAAGATGGCAATCAAGAGGGGAGGGGTGAATTGATTGGCTAGTTAAAAACTTTTCCTCAATAAAACATGATTAATTACGCATACAAGCACTAATCCTTACACGAACATGATCTCACTTGTGAAGTCACAGGAAAAGGGTGTATGAAAAAAGATATAAACAGTGTACACTCAACTCACCGAGAAGCCCACTCGTCAAGATAACGAATATGCATACCACAATTGAAAGCAGGACTTTTTAAGTGGTTCGGGTACACTGCAGTGTCCCCTACGTCCACCCCTCACACTTGAGGATTAAGACTACACTATGAGTGAGCCACACACACGCTGTGAAGAACAGCAACACCACATCCGGTAACCAACTTTGGTCACCACACACAGCTCGTATCTCATATACGAGCACACACACTTACAAAATCATGTGATGAGTTTAACAAATAACAACAATAATTCCACACAAGATATGGAAATGAAAAGATCAAATTAGGAGGCAAGTGATGTGATTTAGAGCTCCCCCTTTCTCTTTTTCAAATGAGCTTTAACACTTCTGCAGGTTGATGAAGCTTCTGGAAGAAGAGGAAGATGAACAGTAGTTGATCTTCTATTTGTAAGCTTGAATCTTGAACCAGCTTCACGTAATCAGATGATTGAAGGCTTGAGACCCTTCTTTCCCTTCACGTATAGGTACAGATCTGAGTGGCAGCACCTCTGTGTGAAGCGTGAACCGCTCCACTCTCGTCTCTTCCCCCTCTAATTTATCACGATCTATTCTCTTCTCTTATTAGAGCCTAATTAAAAAATATTTAATAGCCTGAATAGTCAACAAACATGATTAGAACCAGATCCATAATTTACGGAATTGAATGAGCTCAATTTGACTGAAGAATGGCACTTTCGGCGCTGAACCGCGAAAGTCGTAAAGGACGTGCCGAACATGATAAAAAAATAATATAACAACAACAACAAGTGTCGACACATGTGTCGACACCATTGTCGACACATGTGTCGACAACAAAAATAAAACTACGCCTAAACATGATATAACAGATAAAACAAGATTTAACAAATGATTAACACAATGATTATAACTAAACAAAACTTAATAAGATGCAAAACAACATGTGTCGACACTAGTGTCGACACCTGTGTCGACACTAGTGTCGACACACATATAGCAGAGTAGCAGAGGCGGCCGGCAGCAACACGTGTCGACACAGGTGTCGACACATGTGTCGACACCTGTGTCGACACACAAATACAATGGCACGAAGACTGTACAACAGGAATGAAATGTGTACAATACGTGTCGACTCCGGAGTCGACACATGCTGTAGACTTACAAACCAAAAACCAACAAGCCCCATAATAAGTGAAATAAATTAAAACAAGTTACCAATGAGGTGAAGACATTTAAGATTGATGATCTTCAGGCCTGTAGAACAGATTACTTGAATCAATATTCGTTCAATTTAGTTTCACATATATTATCAAACACAAGTATCATGGTGATAAAAAAATGTGCATTACATGAATAATATAATGAACAATGTAGTTATATATATCACCACGTACCTCTGGACTTACCTTACTTCATCATTGATATACAAGAGTTTGGATCTTTAAACCAAGTGGGCAAAGAGTTGATTCACTCGCATCTCATAAGATAACAACTCATAGCAATTATTCATCATCAAAACAATCCACACATCATACCTTGGGGTTAAACACAAAGGAAAGGAATTAGATATGAGAGACGTCTCTCGAGCGAAGAAGAGAATAGAGCGAGTGAGAGTGAAAAGGAAGGAGGGTGGCAGCCATCCGAAGAGGAGAAGAGGGAAAGAGAGGGGGAGGAAGAAGCTCTGAGTGTTTTCCACTGTAGGTGGGTGCCACTGTATTTTTTCTCTTTCCAATCCCGATAGAGGGCTATATCTCTTGTATCCTTCTTTCTCTCGATGAATGAAATAGTTGGCCATCTGGCCTTGTTTCTGGGATATTACTACATTCCATATGTTTCTTTCCTACTATGTTATTCCTACACAATGAATGAATGTTTTTCCCCTTCTCCTGTTGGTGATTTCTAACTCGTCTATGTGATCCCAACAGTGCCCTCATAAGTGATAGCTCTTGGAGTTTACTCTGAATGGTGAGTAGGACCCTAGGATCTAAGAGGCCTAAAACTCCCTTCTGCTCTTGAAGGGGCATCGTGTTTTCATCATAGTCTATCCCCCTTGCGAACCCCGTCCCTGGAAGGGTATCGTGCCTAGTCTTCTTCTCTGCACTTCATCAGAGGGAGGGGAAAAGTGGCCATTGGTCCAGTTTAGTGACCTATGCAACCGTTCCCTTCATTGCTTTCTTCGTCGCGGAGCAATCGCTGAAGAATCTCACATTTTTCGTTCTCGTCCCCGTGACCCGGCACGGTTTCATCGCCTAAGCTCATGAGCCTTGATCCCTTCCCTCCCCCTCTGTAGCTCATCATCGAAGCGAGAAATTTGCCTGGGATCTGGCCCTATGTGCCCGTGTGATCACCTTCTCCCTTGGTCCCTCACATGGCATTCCCTACTAATTTCCATGATGCTTTGTTTTCTGCATGAATGATCTGGCGTGCTATAACTTCCTAATGCTATGTGTGTTTCTTTGTCTGAATCAGCGTGGCCAACCGACTGATCTGACAGCCTTCTAAGTGGCTGGTCTGGTGGCCCATCCACTTGATCTAGTGCCCCTCTGATGCAGGTGGTTCGGCATGCGTGCGCACATGCCCGATCGATATCTCCATTCCCGCGGGTGATCTAGCGTTGGCCTGCATCCTGGCCAATCCCTGATCCGGTGCCCCCCTTCCTTGCTCGAACCCGTGCTGCCCGAACGGTTGATCAGGCAGCCCCCTCAATAGGCTGATCTGGTAGCCCCATCCACCTAATCTGGCGCGCCCTTCTGTGAGTGATACGGCACATCGCCAACATCCCCTCCGGTGCAACAATGGGTGTTCTTATAATTTCCTCGTTTGGCTTTACTCCATTATTTTGACTGTGGTTCCGTCTTCCTCTGCCCTCTCGGAGCTTCTAGGCGATCTTGATCCCCTAGTAGGCCAGCCCTCGGGGATACTATGCCGCAGATTATTCGGTATGTTGCTATTCTGAGCACATCTGAACCCTTAAGGGACTATCTCGGATTCAATAGGGATGCACATGTTAGGGAGCAGGAGCAAGATCTAGAGGGGGGTGAATAGATCTCACTGTTAAAAATTATGCAAAATTAAAAACTAAGATGGCTCAAATGGAATTAAAGCATTACTCTGGCTAAAACTCGAACACTTAGCAAGTGTAACGATGAACGCGTTATAGAGCGAGTATTATAGGGTAGTTTGAGCATACAAACAGACCAAAACAATCACACAATTAACCACAATGGACACCGGATTTTTAGGTGGTTCAATCTGCCACTGCAAATCTACGTCCACCCCTCAATCAAACTCGAGTGAGGATTCCCGCTAATACACAACTTAAACTCTGCTGATTACACAGCTTATACACCGCTGAGCATTACAGCTTGCTCCACTGACTAACAGCTTGAAGTGGAATTCAAAGAGAATAAAAGAGAACATAACAAAACATCGATAGAACTCAAAAATAATATAGCTCTACTGAGCAGATGACTCTGGATCTGATCCATAAGTCTGAGCACAATAGCTCTTCAAAAGATCTCCAGCTTCACTCAATTTCTTCTCTCACGATCTTCTCTCAAGACACTTCTCTTACTGCTCACTTCTTCAACTCACACTATCTTCTCTGATACTCTATTTTTTCTCTCCTTGCTCTTTCACTAGCAGTCACTCTTCTCTTTCCCACTTCTTCTACCTCTTCTACTCTTTTTATGCTCTCTCCTCTATAACTCTTCTCCTCTTAGCTCGATGGCCCTTTTCATGGCTCTCTCTCTCTCTTTCTTTTCACTCAAGCCTCTTCTTTCAAACTCCTACCTATTTCTTCTCTGGTCTGCTCTATTTCATAGAATCTCTTACTCGCCTCTCTTCTGCTTGATCACTTGTTTTCTTATATACTTCAAACTTTTGTCTTGTGGTCCCTGTTGAATCGGATGAATATAGATCTAGAGGGGGTGGTGAATAGATCTACCCCAAATTTTAATTAATTTACAGCAATTTAAAAGAAATGCGGAATTAGGAATGAACTACTACAAATCACACTACTAAACCAAAATGAATAATCATCTATAGAAGCAACAGTTCACTGAATTGATAACTCAGTATAGTACAAGACGAAGGGTTGATTAGATAATCTCCTCACGCAAGGGTCAATTTTCCAGATAGATTTAATCTATCCTTCTAACATTGTCTTTTTATATACAACTGAGTTATCTATTATAAACTAGAATTATGATGAAGAAATTCAACTCAATTAGAATAGATTCAGACTTCAGCGAACAGGCACAGTTAATAGCGATCAATCGAATATTGAAGACTTCAAATGAAAATGCAGACAGATCAGAGAAATTTGTACTGTGCTTTCCTAGGCATTCATCTAGTCAAGCAGCAAAAAGCAGATAAGTAGACACACAATGAACAAAGCAATTTTAGGCGGTTCAATCTCGAGCTCGACATCTACATCCACCCCTTACTCAATTGAGTAAGGCTTACTGCTCACTAACAGCTTGAATCCGCTGATCCATAGCTCCGGGGACTAGATCCCTATAATCCGCTGAGCTTCACAGCTTGCTGTTCGAGGATTCAACCACTCCTGCTGAGCTTCACAGCTTGCTCTGCTGATACACAGCTTACAAGAGATTTGAAAAGAAAAAGGTGAAATTAAGAACGATTAGAGGAATGCAAATGTAGCTCACAATTGAGCAATTCGACTCTGGATCTGATCTAGTAGTCGAGATACAACTCACTCAAATAGCAGACATCCCGATACTCTATTTTCCCTCAACTCGCTGCAACTGGCTTTCACAAACTTCCTCTCAGATTCCTCTCTGATTCCTTTCTTCCTTAGTTGCTCTCCTTCTCTCTGCTTCTCTTTTCTCTCTGCAAAAGCTCTCTCAAATTTGTATACTCTAATTCTTTCTCCTTCAATCACTATCTATTAATTGAGCAACCTAGCCTCCTTTTATAGGCTCACGAGAGTGTGGCGCGTGGGAAACACGTTCCCGCCCAAGGAATTTTGAAATAGTTCGTTGCTGGATGTTCACGTGTCTCACGTTGAAGGTTCGCTTTCCACGTGGCTGAATTTCCAGTTGAGACTTGCCTTGGATCACGTGTCTATGGATAAAGACATCGAGCCACATTACCATACTGAGTGTAAGGCATGCTGCCTTTCATATGTTCGATCCAGGGTCTTTCTGTGACTTTAGTCCCTGTTAATTTGAACATAAGACATAAAGCATTTTGTCAGTCACTCTATAAGCATGAGTGGATAACTAATATGCACCGACCTATTGAGATAAGAGCCACAGTACATAAATATATTTTAGGCAAGTTGAAAGATGAACAGACTTGAGTAAGCATTATACACATATGATGCAATGACATGATATGAAACCTTGACACACTAGCATCGACCTTCTACTGGTATGCTCAGACCTTAAAGATGCATGTGCTCCGACTTGAGTGCATATGCTTAGACTTTATTGTGCAAGCTAGCACATATGCTTAGACCTAAAATTGCACGTATGCTCAGACCTTAGTTCGGTGCACCAACCTGCATAACTAGACTATCCACATGTGCCATGACTTGAAAGAAGGCGCTCAGACGTGAAATCCTGCATGTGCTCCTACTTTGAGCATTAATATGCTCTGACTTGTATGAGTATGCTTTAACCTATGTGAAGATGATTAGACCTTCATGCTGCATGTGCTCAGACGTTGAGCATGCATATGCTCAGACTTGTATGAGTATGCTCTGACCTATGTGAAGATGCTCAGACCTTCATGCTGCATGTGCTCAGACTTTGAGCATGCATATGCTCAGACTTGTATGAGTATGCTCTGACCTATGTGAAGATGCTCAGACCTTCATGCTGCATGTGCTCAAACTTTATATGCAGCACTAAACATGTGCACCGACCTTAGTATGCAACAATGACAATGTGCACCGACCTTTGTATGCAACAATGACAATGTGCACCGACCGTAGTCTATACAAATGACTATGTGCACCGACCTTATGCACTTATATGCAGACCTGCACTGACCTTCATATGCGACATGTATGAACATGCACCGACCTGCTTATGCAACACTATGCGCATGCACTGACCTTCTTATATAGCATGTATGAACATGCATCGACCTTAGTGAAAAACACATACATGAGAAGCTATAAGATACTAACAGTGTTGCCCTAATGAAGAGTACATTCAGAGTATTGTTGCCAAAAGCTGAAGACAAAAAGTAATGTTGCCAATCATCAAAACTTAATAAGAAATTAAATTCAGAGAATCAAGTTAAAGGCGACACAACATGAGACACACATTATCCCACACAATCTCCCCATAACGTTCTCTCCCTTTTTGATGATGGCAACACATTAAACTTTGATATGCATTTTGATGGCAACAATGAATTTATTAAGATTCAGAAACGTGTACACTATGCAGAAAATGCAGCTACTGCAATTATCAAACTCTTCCCAGGCTAATATGATACCTTAAAATATTTCTCAAAGAAAATCTCTCCCCCTATGCCCTTTGCGTACCCCATCAAAAACCCATCACATACCATCAAAAACTATATTCTCCCCTTTGCCATCAGCAAATAAGAAATGGTAGAGATAAGGAAAGTCATGATAGCATCAAGAAGGAGGAAAGAACAAGAGAATTTTGATTGACATTCTGAGTGATAGTTCATTAAGCTAAGCAGACAGAGCTCAAATTCTTCAGATATAAGATTCTATGTACTGCATTCTTGATAGAATTCTGGTTTAATAGTAATAAAGATTAGAGTGTATCCACTGGACTCTTGAATAAGTCTGTAAAAAACCTTTAATAGCAATAAACCAGAATCACATTAGACATGAAAGAGTTGGCCTTACTATATCCTGCTTGTTCAAAAATCAGTGAATTTCTTTAGGAGTGACAAGGATATGTATTGAGGTTAAATAATTTGACATTTCTGAATTTTCACTTTAGGGTTACAGCAGAGGCATTATTTATCTTATTGTTTCCATAATTTTGAACAGTTAGGTGTCATCTATGCCTTTTATCATAAGGGTACACGTTGATTAGACGTCAGTACCCGTAGTTACTCAGCAAAATATACCATCCTGTTTCATATATCAAAATAGTAGAAATAGTTTACACCTTTTTATCATAAGGGTACACGTTGATTAGACGCTAGTACCCCTAGTTACTCAATGAAACCCATACTGTTTTGACCTTTGAACAGAGATAACTTGAAGCACTTCATGACATAAGTTTTTTCTCATTACTTTGATGAAGTACCCAATTTCTCAGTGCATTCAATCATTGCTCTACCTGTACATATTTTGACTTATTTTCATAATATTGCTGCCCTTTGTATTTAGAAAGACTTGTTTAAAAACAATACTTATTCCAAGTTTCTCAACCAAGAAATCATTAATCCAAGAACTTTCAGATATTTGAAGACTTTATCAGACATGTTATGAGAAAAATGGTTGAGAGCTTTAATTATGATAAACAAACCAGTTCATTGAATTCAATCTTTAGACTCTAAAATTTTTTAATTTTAAACCATCAGTTCATTCATGAAACAATAGAGGATTCTTATAAAAGAAGATTTTTAATTTTAGTAGCTTAGAATGATGAACCGATTATCAGACTGTCATTATTTCAGAGGCACAGAATTGCAAGGACTTTCCAAGAGATTGAATTCAATGAATGAATTGTAAGGAATTAATAAGAATTTCCATGATCAGGAGAACAAAGTCAGGATTTTTAGAATTTAAATCTGGATTGAAGAGAGATCACATGATCTGACTCAAAATTATTATTAACTCCCCCTATGAACATGCAAGAAACTCCCCCTGTCTATATGCATTGATATTTAGATACAACATGTGGAGTTAAGGACTCAGAAAAACTCTTGATTCAGGGTACTTGGCGGAGGACTGGCCTCTACACATAGTATGGGTTTTCAAATAAAAATTAATTTGTCCTTCTACCATCATACCATTTATATACCTCTGAGAGCAAGATGGACATGATGCAAGGAGGACACACAGTTGCCTTGATTAAATAGCATGAACCTAACATGAACTCCCTCTTACAACATGCATAAAAGAGATGGACAAAGAATGTTTTTGACACTGACTCCCCCTAACTAGATGCACTTACTGCAGGACATACCATTTAGGCACATAAGAATGAAACTATCACAGCCATTTATCTAAACAGACATTCATGCAGTAAAATTGCAAATACCAAGTTCTCTTCTCAAAAACTTAAATCTTTCATTACCAAGAGGCTTGGTAAAAATGTCAGCAATTTATTTTTCTGACTCAATGAATTCTAATTCAATTTCCTTTTATTTACCTCATCTCTAAGAAAATGATGTTTTATTTCAATGTGCTTAGTCCGTGAATGGTGAACTGGATTTTTAGTAAGAGAAATAGCACTGGTGTTATCACAAAGAATTGTAATAGAACCAAGGTTAGTGTGATAGTCAATAAGCTGGTGCTTAATCCAGAGGACTTGGGCTGCACAGTTTCTGCTGCCACATACTCTGCCTCAGTAGTGGATAAGGCAACAGATATGTTGTTTCTTAGATGCCCAAGATACTAGACAACCACTTAGATATTGACAATATCCACTAGTGCTTTTCCTATCTATCCTACACCCTGCATAATCTGCATCAGTGTAAGCTATAAGGTCTAACTCACACCTAGCAGGATACCATAAACCTAAGTCCAGGGTGCCAGATAGATACCTAAAGATCCTTTTCACAGCTATCATATGTGATTCCTTAGGACTAGCTTGAAAACGTGCACACAAACATACTGAAAATTGAATATCAGGGCGAGATGTAGTAAGATATAACAAGGATCCGATCATACCTCTGTAGATTTTGGTATCTACCAATTTACCTTCAGGGTCAGCATCAAGGCTGGTTGATGTGCCCATTGGTGCAGTTATGGCTTTGAGGTTTTCCATCTTGAATTTCTTCAATGGATCCTTGATATACTTCTCTTCGGTTATGAATGTCCCTTCTTTAGTCTGACAGACCTGCAATCCAAGAAAGAATTTTAATTCTCCCATTGAACTCATTTCAAATTCATTAGTCATTAATTCATAAAACTCCTCACACATAGATGACTTGGTTGACCCAAACACTATATCATCTACATATATCTGAACAACAAAAATATCTTTATCACATACCTTTATGAATAATGTCTGGTCAACCTTACCTCTGGAGAATCCTTTATCTATGAGGAATTTGCTCAGTCTGTCATACCAAGCTCGGGGAGCTTGCTTCAATCCATAGAGTGCCTTATCAAGCTTATAAACATGGTCAGGAAAGTCAAGACACTCAAAACCAGGGGTTGTTTTACAAAAACATCCTCTTTTATTTCACCATTTAAAAATGCAGATTTAACATCCATCTGTTGGAGAGTTATTCCTAAACTGCATGCAATTGCCAAAAGAATCCTAATGGCTTCTAGCCTAGCTACAGGGGCAAACGATTCTTCAAAGTCAATGCCAACTCTTGATTATACCCCTGAGCTACAAGCCTAGCCTTATTTCTGACTATATTGCCCTGCTCATTAGTTTTATTTGAAAAACCCATTTAGTGCCTATAACATTGCCATGTGTGGGTTTAGGAACTAAGTGCCAGAGCTTGTTCCTATCAAATTGACTAAGTTCATCATGCATGGCATTTATCCAATGTTCATCCTGTAGGGCACTTTCTATATTCTTTGGTTCTATCTGTGAAACTAAAGCAAATGAGTTCAATTCATTTTCAATTCTGAAATGTGCTCTAGTTCTAAGGGGTTCATTCAAATTACCAATTATGTTTTCTAAAGGATGATCTCTGGAAATCTAACATTGGTAACCTGATTACCTTGATGTTCATTTACCTCCCCCTGAGCATCAGATCCTTCAGCTTCAGCCTCTTCTGCAGATTCTTCATTTTGTTCTTCTTTGTTTCCAAGATATCTCCATCAACTTTGTCCCTATATAAGTCTTACCAGGCTTTATTAATGATGTAACATGTAGTATTAATGGCCTCAGCCCAAAACTTCCTAGGCAAGTTCCCTTCTACCAGCATAGTCCGAGCCATCTCTACTAGTGTTCAGTTTCTCCTTTCCACCAATCCATTCTGCTCTAGAGTCCTTGGTGAGGAGAACCTATGATTGATGCCATTTTCCCTACAGAAATTATCAAATTGTGAGTTTACAAACACACCTCCATGGTCAAACAAAATATTAGAAATAGGCTATTCACATGTCTATTTATTTTATGAAAGAACTCCTGAAATTCCTCAAATGCATCATTTTTGTGAGACAAGAAAAATACATAAAGTAAATCTAGAAAAATCATCAACTAACACAAAACCATATCTTTTTCCAGATAAGCTAACTGATCTAATGGGTCCAAATAAATCCATGTGAATTAGCTCATAAGGTTAGAAGATAAGTTTTCAGTTCTGGACTTTCTGGTTTGTTTACATTAGGTGCATGTCTCACAAATTTATTATCTGTTTGAAAGAAATTTCAGGAAGACCTTTCACCATGCAATGTTTATTCAATTTATGAAGCACACTATAGTTGGGATGACCTAACCTACGATGCCACAGGTAGGCTAAGTCATCCTTATTGACAGTTAGACATAGATTGGTGTGTGCTACATCATCTAAATCTACCATATAGATGTTATTTACTCTCTTGCCAGTAAACTTCACAGATTCAGAATTGGGTTCAAAAATAGTGCATGCAAGAGAATCAAAAATAACTTTATGGCCTTTATCACAAAGTTGACTAACACTAAGTAAATTATAAGTTATCTCTTCAACTAATAGAACTTCTTCAATAAAACAGGAAGAGCACTTACCAACCTTCCCTGACCCAATGATCCTTCCCTTGGTATTACCTCCAAATGTAACATGACCAGCATCTTTCTTCACCAATATGCAGAATTTTCCTTTATCCCCGGTCATGTGCCTGGAACAGCCACTATCAAGATACCATTTGTTCTAGTTGGCTGCAAGGCATACCTGTAAATGAAATCAAGTGGAAAATTTTGGAACCCAAAAATGTTTGGGCCCCATACTAACAGTCAAATCATGCAAGCAGGATAGAAGGTGTTTTGGAATCCACATTTGATTTGTTGTGTTTAATTGAGTTGTGTATTTCTTTACTTTTTGTTTGTTCCGTCTCACATTAGCATTTTGAACTTTGGTTGGTAGCTTCTATGGTTTAGCATTCTTATTATCAGCCTGAAAATGTATGTGCCAGTGATTAACCCAATGAACATTAGGATGAGAGTGTCCAGTGTGGGTCCTAGGTTGACCAGACATAGAGTGAACAAAGCTATGAAATTTCTGGTTTCTGAAATTCCTGAACCTAGGTTTCCCAAAGGTGTTCCAGGATTGAGGTCTATGTTTTTGACTGGAATGTGACTGCTGCACTGACCTCCTGTTGGGACTACCTCGACCTATCTTACTAGAGTGGTAATAATAGGGGTTGTGAAATGAAGAATAGGTTTGTGCACCATGGTGGTAGCTTCGACCTGAGGTGTCCCTGCTCAGACCTGGATTTCTAAAGGTTCTAAACCGATAAGAAGTCTGCATCGGTGGAGGTTGGTAGCTGCCTCGACCTTTCTGTAGATACTGGGATGTTTTGGTCTGGGGTTTTCCTTGGACTTGATCTTTAGTATATTGACCCATAACCTGTCCTCTAGCCTGAGGTGTAGTAGTTTGTGTGCATGATCCACTAGGTAGCTCAACCTTTCCTTTACCCTTGTCCTTGGCACTGGGCTTGTTTTGATTGACATTTTTCACAGAATTTTTGTTGCTGCTCTCTTCAGGGTTCATTCTTATTAGTGGTTTGATTCTTGATGTTCCTTTCTCAGCAACGAATGTCATGGTTTTTACATCAAGCCTCTTTTTATTTGTTGGATTGAAACCCAATCCTTCCCTTCTGAAATTTACCATTGTTCCCAGAATGGCATTTAGATTATTAGTTCCCTGGGTCATGCCTTCAAGGGATTGTTGTTTATCCTTATTCTCCTTCTCTAGATTTTCAATTATCTCTTTCAATTTATTATTCACTCCAACAACAACATCATATTTTTCAATAGCAGTTTTGGTTTCTTCCTCAAATTTCTGCATTTTAATCTTCAATTCATCAATCACATCTTTCAGATTCTCATTTTCATTTCTCATGTCAGCTAAAGAGATTTTCAAGTTATTACATTCAGCAAGAGATTTCTTTAAACTAACATTTTCTGTTTCTAGGCAAGTGATTTTATCATTCAGAGATGTATCATTCACTAAAGAAGTTATTCTTCTTTTCAAATTCCTATTTTCCCTACGCACATCATCATACTTATCTAAGATCTCTGCATAAGCATCTTCCCAATCATGATGAGTATAATTCTCGAATGGGGAAGTTACCTCTTCTTCATCCTCCTCATCATCTTTGGCCATTAGGTAGAGTCTGTCTTCTTTATCGTGTCTGATGTGCTGCTATGACTGCCCTCATCCTCATCGCTCCAGGTGCTGATCATTGTTTTTCCTTTCTTATTCTTCGACCTGGATTTTTCTTTCTATAGCTCGGGGCAGTCTGCCTTCATATGACCAGCTTTCCTGCAATTGTAACAAACATTAGCATCAATTTTCTTGACAGTTTTAGATCTATATTTTGACTGCTTCTTCACAGAATAATATTTTCTTCTAAACCCTTTTCCTTCCTTTCTAAGAAACTTCTTAAACTTTCTCGTAAGCATGGCAAACTCATCTGCATCTTCTTCTGAGCTCGAAGAACTATGTCACTTGAGGAACCTTTGCTGCTAGATGTTACTTTCAGTGCAAGTGGTTTCCTCTTCTTTTCTGACTCATCCACTCTATTAAGATTCAACTCATAAGTCATGAGAGAACCAACGAGTTCGTCTACAGTGGTGGTGGCTAAGTTCCAGGACTCCTCCATAACAGTGGCCTTAGTGTGCCAAATTGGAGTCAGGGACCTGAGAATTTTCCTAACTAATTCATACTCACTGTATACCTTACCTAGACTCCTCAGACTGTTGGTGATAACCATCAATCGGGCGTACATCTCAGAGATGGACTCATCTAATTTCATCTTGAAGGCTTCATATTCTGAGATTAACATGTTAGCTTTAGTCTCTCTCACCTGAGATGTACCCTCGTAGATTACCTCTAGCTTATCCCACATTTCCTTAGCAATAGAATAGGAAAAATTCTTGAAAACTCCATGAGATGCAGAGCGCACTGAATCGCATTTATAGCACTCCAATTCAATGTTGATTTGTGAATTTGCTCTCTCGTCCATACTTCCTCGTCGTTAGGGATCTCGAATGATCCCTTGCTCACAACTTTCCAAATCTCATAATCTTTCGAACGAAGGAAGACCTGCATGCAATTTTTTCAATATGCATAATTATTTCCATCAAAGTAAGGAGGCTTACTGGTTGAGTGACCTTCTGCGGTTAATCCTCTAGCATCCATTACAGGCTAACCTCTCCGGGATGTGAAGCCCTTAGGGAGAGTTAGGCTCTGATACCACGTGTTGAATCGAATGAATACAGATCTAGAGGGGGGAGTAGATCTACCCCAAATTTTAATTAATTCATAGCAGTTAAAAGAAATGCGGAATTAGGAATGAACTACTGCAAATCACACTACTGAACCAATATGAATTATCATCTATGGAAACCACAGTTCACTGAATCGTTAACTCAGTATGGTACTAGGTGGAGGGTTGATTAGATAATCTCCTCACACAAGGGTCAGTTTTCCAGATAGATGTAATATATCCTTCTGAATTAGCCTTTTTATATACCACTGAGTTATCTATTGCAAACCAGAATTATGATGAAGAAATTCAACTCAATTCAGAATAGATTCAGACTTCAGCTAACAGGCACATCAATCGAATATAGAAGACTTCAGATGAATACGCAGACAGATCAGAGAAATTAGAACTAAAATTTCCTAGGCATTCATCTAGTAGCGTGGCGAAAAGCAGATAAGCAGACACACAACGAACAAAGCAATTTTACGTGGTTTAATCTCGAGCTCGAGATCTACATCCACCCCTTACTCAACTGAGTAAGGCTTACTGCTAACTCACAGCTTGAATCCGCTGATCCATAACTTCGGGTACTAGATCCCTACAATCCGCTGAGCTTCACAGCTTGCTATCCGAGGATTCAACCTCCCCTGCTGAGCTTCACAGCTTGCTCTACTAATACACAGCTTATAAGAGATTTGAAAAGAAAAAGGTAAAATAAAGAATGATAACAGGAATGCAAATGTAGCTCACAATTGAGCAATTCGACTCTGGATCTGATCCAGTAGTCGAGATACAACTCACTCGGATAGCAGACATTCTGATACTCTATTTTCCCTTAACTCGCTGCAACTGGCTTTCACAAACTTCCTCTCAGATTCCTCTCTGATTCCTTTCTTCCTCAGTTGCTCTCCTTCTCTCCGCTTCTCTTTTCTCTCTGCAAGAGCTCTCTTAGATTTTGGCCTACTCTACTGCCTTCTTCTTCGTCTCTATTCACTATCTATTAAGTTGAGCGACCTGGCCTCTATTTATAGGCTCGAGAGATATTGGGCGCGTGGAAACACGTTCTCGCCCAAGGAAATTTGAAAGAAATGCGTTGCTGGATGTCCACGTGTCACGTTGAAGGTTCGTTCCACGTGGCTGAATTCCATTCAGACTTGCCTTGGATCACGTGCCTATGGATAAGACCTCGAGCCACGTGACCATACTGAGTGTAAGGCATGCTGCCTTTCATATGTTCGATCCTGGTCTTTCAGTGACTTAAGTCCCTGTTAATTTGAACATAAGACATAAAGCATTTGTCAGACACTTTATAAGCATGAGTGGATAAAAATATGCACCGACCTATTGAGATAAGAGTCACAGTACATACATAATTTCAGACAAGTGTGAAAGATGCACAGACTTGACTAAGCATTATACACATATGCTGCACTGACATGATATGAAACCTTGACACACTAGCATCGACCTTCTATTGGTATGCTCAGACCTTAAAGATGCATGTGCTCCGACTTGAGTGCATATGCTTAGACTTTATAGTGCAAGCTAGCCCATATGCTCGGACCTAAAATTGCACATATGCTCAGACCTTAGTTAGGTGCACCGATGCATAACTAGACTATGCGCATGTGCTCTGACTTGAAAGAAGGTGCTCAGATGTGAAATCCTGTATGTGCTCCGACTTTGAGCATGCATATGCTCAGACTTGTATGAGTATGCTCTGACCTATGTGAAGATGCTCAGACCTTCATGCTGCATGTGCTCAGACTTTGAGCATGCATATGCTCAGACTTGTATGAGTATGCTCTAACCTATGTGAAGATGCTCAGACCTTCATGCTGCATGTGCTCATACTTTGAGCATGCATATGCTCAGACTTGTATGAGTATGCTCTGACCTATGTGAAGATGCTCAGACCTTCATGCTGCATGTGCTCAGACTTTGTATGCAGCACTGAACATGTGCACCGACCTTAGTATGCAACAATGATAATGAGCACCGACCTTTGTCTGTACAAATGACTATGTGCACCAACCTTATGGGCTTATATGCAGACATGCACTGACCATCATATGCGACATGTATGAACATGCACCGACCTGCTTATGTAGCATGTATGAACATGCACCGACCATAGTGAGAAACACATATATTTGAAACATGAGAAGCTATAAGATTCTAACAGTGTTGCCATAATGAAGAGTAGATTCAGAGTATCACAATTGTCAATATCCAAAAGTTGAAGACAAAATATATTGTTGCCAATCCTCAAAACTTAATAAGAAATTAAATTCAAACAATCAAGTTAAAGGAGACACAACATGAGACACATTATCCCACACAATCTCCCCACAACAGTCCCCACAAGATTCCATCGGCGTGTGGACAGATCACTCCCGCCAAAAGCTTTTTGGGAATTAAGCTTTGATCGAGTCCACATGCTAGATTTTGGAGAAAAGTTAATCCATGTTGTAGATCACTTTATTGGACTATTTGCCTTGGATCGCGTGCTAGACAAGTTGATTCTTCGAACCACGTGACCAATTCAGTCTTTGACAGTTTCTGTTCTTCAAGTGTTCGATCAAGTTGCAGAAGTAGTTTGATGATTTCACTTTGCTATTCCTGCCAAACACAATGTGGAATTTCATCATACACCTTTTCATCATATAGGTCATAAAATATTGAGAGAAATGCCAAATGGATGTAGATTTATGCAGGTTTATAAAGATAAGAAAATATAGCTAAAACCATCAAAATCGGATAGCCATATGACAGACAGCATGAAATAATGCAGATGCATCGATGCATACACCAAGTGCATCGACCTGACCATCTAAAGAAATGATCAGATGCAACATAATAGCAATGATAGCATGGATGCATAATTAAGTGCATCGACCTGAGAGTGCACATTGCTGGACGAATGTAGTAGATAAACTACAACAGCGTCGACCTGTGTGAAACACAGGTTGACCTATTATGCATAGTGAGAATAGATGAGCACAAGAGGTTGTAGACATGCATCGACCTGTCGAGCTAGGACAAGTGTAGCTACATCAACCTCACAAGGCGATGGCCAGAACAACTTGTACTACAGCATCGACCTGATGACTCAACTAACTCTATGTGCATCGACCTGATGGAACATCCCACTATATGTGCATCGACCTGATAGACCATATAGACTACATGTGAATCGACCTATTGTGCATGATGACCTTGATGCATCGACCTAATAACTCTAATTAATATAGATGCATCGATATATTTGACTTCAACATAGGGGAATTCATCGACATGTTATCTTCTTCCAGCATGTATCCTTGCGTATCCTTGCTTCTCTCTCTTTAGGAATGAGCTGGAGTTGACTTCTAGTGTCGACTCTTCTTGAACCTTGTTCTGTCAAAAACTTAAGTTGACTTGTCAGTCCTCTCAAGTCGACTACTACATCATGCATTTTTCTTGAGTTGTTTTTGTTGTACTTCTTTAATTCCACGGATTGTATCACTGCCATGGCTTCACTGCTAGCTTGAATTTTAGTTGAACTGACTTCCTGACTTATCTTTAGAATCCTTTGATACCTATTCTTATCAGAATCTAAAACACAGACTTCTCCACATGATAAGGTCATAACATAATAGGATCAACGTAATAGCTTTATCAAATGCATGTGACACCATCATAGAGCATGTGACACCAACATAGAGCATTACCATTAATGCATCAATGCACTGAATATTAGACTTATGACTTCATCATCAAACATATGACTCTTATGCATATGCACTGATTCCTATGCACAGACTCATGATGACTTAAAGTGTTTGACATCATCAAAATCACAGGGATATAATAATCTCCCCCTTTTTGATGATGACAACACTATGAGTCATTATGCTAAGTTTAACACATGAACACATGACCCTAGCAAGCATACTGACTGACTCATATCAAACTAATTCTCCCCCTTTGACATTATCAAAAAGATGAAATATTTTGAAAAAAATAATGTATCATGAAATTGAATGGTCAGCCATGAAGTATGCATGAATTATGCTAAACTGTTCTCCCACAACTAGTTTCCCCCTTGACATGAGAAAAGTTGTTCTCCCCCTTAATGAATGACCACAACTCCCGGACACATCAAAATAGAAGGATTTGAATGAAGGTGTAAATAGAAATAAGTAAGGAGTTATGACAGTGAGTGACGTGATGCCAGCACTTCAAAACACATTCAATGAGGATATCAGCAAAATCACAGTCAAGCAGGATTCATCAAAATCACAAGTAACACACGAGCTCAATCAAAATCTGATATGAATATGAATATGTAGTGAACCAGTGGGTAAGACATGAGCAAGCAATTGATTTTTACCATATGTTACAATTGAACACAAGAAATTCCAGTGTAGATTCCAAATCACTACATAATTCAAGAAGGTTTTCACTGAGATACCAATTTCATAAATCTAAGAGAAAGGAATTTTCAGACTCTTCCATTATACGATCTTATGACAAGATCTTTATTGGACAGCTTGGTTTAAATCCGATGTGCTCAAAGTTTGTCCATAAAGATTTCTATACTCATATCTGAAATCAAGTTTTAATAAAAATGAACCAAACTTCATATTAAAGTCTTGTTTAACCTCCCTTTATCTTACCTTTTTTTAATGACTTCTTTAGGAGTTATAATCATTAGTATTGAGGTTAAACAATCATCATAATATCTGATTTTGTCTAGGGTTTCAGCAATTTTTTCTTTTGCAATCAATTTTTTAGATTTTTATTTTGTTCAACAACAATTTTCATAACAAATTTTTCAGGGGCAATTGAGTTAAGTACACACCTTGAAACTGGAGGATACACGTTGTTTAGACGCCAGTATCCCTAAGCACTTGGTATTATTAACTGTCATGCTTCATATTGAACAGAGTTAACAATAGTAGAGGCATTTGATGTGAGGCACAACACGTCTCAAGTGAAGTGACCCAGTTACTCACCTCACTATGTCATTGCTCTGCCAAAAGCTTCACAGATATTACAATAAATTTTTCAGCAGAGATGACTATGGTACTTCATGACACAGTCCTATAGACTTTAAGATCAAGAGACATGGTTTCTCGGTGATCAAAGTCATTGCTCTGACTATATTTCCCCTTTGACACTTTTCAGAACATTCAGATGTTTAAGAATAATACTTACATCATGTATCTCAACCAAAGAAAGTCATGATTTTAACATTTTCAGATTTCAGAAGATTTTACATGACATAACATGAAGCAGCTGGTTAATGTTTATAAAAAATTACTCAAATATTTTCAAGATATTCATATCTAAACTCAAGGAATACATTAAATATAAACCAACTAAATGTTTTAGACATTCATAATTCCGTATAATAGAAGATTCCTTAATAAAATGGTTTTCAGATTTATGGTCAAGGTACACAAATTGAAATCTTCCTAAATTTTAAATAGATCATGAGAGTTTCAGGATCAGCCAATTTAACAATAGAAACACCAACTAGAAGCATACATCATGTGTGTGAGAGCTTTGAAGACATTTAGCTGAAGTTTTGACAAGAATGTTCAAGGTTCAGCAAATGTGAAGTGTTTTCAGACAGTCTGGTTGTTACAGGGCAACTCAAAGATTTTTCAAGTGAAGCTTCCCCTCAACAAATGTAGGAGCAGCAGACAATTGATTCCAGAGTTAAGAGAATTAGGAGATCAAATGATTTCAGAACATATAGGAATTGAAATCAGATAAATCTTGAATGAGGAGTCAACTTTGAAATTTGCACAGAATAGTTGAAGATGGAGAAATCGGTTGACCGAAATGAGTAATTTGGTTGACCGAACTAGACAGTGCATGAATTATGAGACAGATAAACAAATTTCAACCAAACAAACCAAAACTTGACATATGCTCTCCCCCTGAATGTATGCATGAGCTATCAAGCAAAATGTATCAGAGTCAAGATATGATATCCATGAAGAATGAATGCAAACAGTGATCAGCCATAATTGTGCATATGAGCAACCTACTGTTCATGAGCAAACTCTAGAATGTAGGAACTCCTTCTATGTGAGTACTAGTATGACAAGCAATCTTTTTGAAATTTCAACATGAATGACATGCAATCAGTTTTGAAGTTAGTGTATGCATGAGAACACAGAAATGCACATTACTAAATAATGAAATGCAGGGATTCCACCTATCTATGTGCATGCATGTTTAAGCAATCTTTTGACATTTTTGTTAATAATGATGTGCAAGTGAGTTAGGCAACATCATGCACATGAACAACCTATAAAATGCAGGAACTCCCCTTATCTGATTGCACTTGAAACATCAAATATAACATGAAGACCATGTAGGGAGTTGTTTAAATATGCTCATGAATATCTAGACTGCTTTATATGCAAATGTGTCCCATGGTACTAGGCAGAGAACTTAGGTCATATGACAACCTCTCGCATAGTGTGGGTTTTCAGACATAATTGATCTACCCTGCTCCCACTATACCATTTGATATACCATTGGACATGCATGAAAGTCCATAACAAATGCAGTGTAGTGCTGTATGCAATGCAAGTTATTCAACTATTCATGAGAGTGCAAATGTGTTTTTCATGATTATGCAACTTCGATATGCATATGTGAGGATGCATTCATGACCAGATCAACATATGCATCTTTATGACTTTGCAAGATATATGTGCAGATGCAACCACATATGCATGAACTTTTATCTAACAGATTAGGCATAATGTGCAACCTGTCAAACAAATTCCTATTGAACAGACAAAAACAAGATATGCAAATTTTGAGACAGAAGTTTTTCAACACATCAACTAGAATAGCAAAAAAAATTAGGTTTTACCATACACGGGTGCCTTGGCTTTAATGAATCACATTTATGTTTATTCTCCAAAGCACGTCTACAAAACAAACTCTCATTTAGCATATTTAGGTACCCAAGTCTCCTTGGGTCCTGAAATATCAGTGGAACCTCTTAAGGGTACTCTCCACAATTTCTGAGCTTATATGTCATCAGATTTCATCATATAGCAGTTAGACATAGAATGCCTAAACTGTCCACAATAGTGACATGACACAACAGGTTTTGTTTTGTTCTTGTGCTCATGAATGTGAGCATGGAATTTATATGCATGAGCTTGAATGTTTGTGATTTTAACATGAACATTTTGTCTTTTGTGACCAGCCAACCAATAGTTAGAGGCTCGGTGGCCTGGTTTCCCACACTCAAAACATACAAATGAACTATTGTTTAAGACAGTTTTATTCTTGACCCATGCATTTCTATTCACAGGGAATTTAACAGGTTTAGAATTGAATTTTCTTCTCTGGGCATGCCAACAGTGAGCAGCAATGTGGCCTATTTTGCCACAACAAAAATGTTGAATTTTCTTTTTCTTAGATGCATGATTTTTAAGATGAGATTTCCTAGCATGCATTGTATAAGCATTCAGATCATCTTGTTCCATCAATTTATACACATGCATTCAATGACCAATCTTATGATAGTAATGACATGACATTTCCTTCTTGTGTGCATGTGTGTGTGTGTGTGTTCAAGTTGTGTACATCATGCACAGTTCTAGCACGAAAGTTTCTTGGCTTTTTGTGCAAGTGGTCATTCTTTATCACTCTTTCAGTTTGTTTCTGAATTCTCTAGATAGTGGGTTGTTTAATCTTTGAGGTGGTGACTACATTGGATGCTTTGACAAAAAATGTCTTCAATTTATTTTCAAAAGATTTTTTGTTAACTGGATTGTAACCCAACCCCTCTTTTCTGAAATTGACCTTTGTTCCCAATAGTTTGTCCAAATTTTCTTTGCCACTAATAAATTTTGACAATGAATTTTTCAAGTCCTGAATTTCATTTTCCAAACAGGCAATCAACAATTCTGAGTTCAGGGTCTCCTCTTCAAATTCAGCAATTCTAATTCTTAGAGCTTCATTTACAGATTTGTAATCTTCAATTTGTTTCTCCAGATTTTTAAGTTGTTCAGGTTCATCTGTACAAACAGATTTCTCTGTAACCAAGACAAGTAGTCTCTCTGACATAGCAGTGTTCAACTACTTCAATTCTTCATTTTCTTTTACCAGAACATCATTTTGACTTAATTCATCAAGTAAAATCTGATCATCAGAAGTGACTTCGCGTTTTTGTTTAGTTTCAGATTCTTTCAGATCCTTTTACAATTTTTCAATGTTTTTCTGGAACTCTATGGTTATAGCCCTAACAGCCTCAAATTTCTTAGCAGTCAATTTATTCTCTTCCTCAAAGTTTTTGAGTTTTTCTTCACTTTCTTTAATGTATTTTCTGAGGGTTCCATTTTCAAATTTCATGTGATCCAGTTCTGAATTGACCCTATTAATCTCTTGCAATTTCATTCGAAGTTCATCATTCTCATTTTTCAGATGTTCAGTGACTTCATTCTCAGACCAGGAGTTATTATCAGATTTTAGTTTCTTTTTCATCTTTTTGTTATCTATTTTTATCTTCCGATATCTTTCAGACAATTCTTCATGCAAGATAAACAATTCATCGAATGAAATCTCTTCATCATCTGAATTTACCTAAGATGATGAATCATCATTTAGATCACTACTGTGATCACTTCGGTTGGCCATCAAGCATTCTTCCTCCTTCTTCTCAAGGATGGCAATCACTTTATCAAAAATTTCCTTTCCAGATGCGCATCTGCGAACAAAAGGAAACATGTCAAAATCAACTGCAACAGTTAAAATATCTAGAACTGTGACATTATCACGGTTCTTCAAATTGTCCTCATTAGACCATTTGGTCTGATCATGAGGCAGTTGATATGGGCCGCGAGATATAAGACTATAAATTAGGGTCAATGGAGTTTATAAAAGCACACAGGTCGCCTAGCCATTTACTGAAGTTAACACCATCAAATATGGGTGGATGAGCCATTTAAATCAGATTAAAACAATGACTGAAGAACTATATATGCACCGAAATAAGCAAGATCCTCAGCAGATCGTTGGATATGATGAATCAGATACCTCTCTGATACAAATTGTTAGGGTGTAGGAGCAAGATCTAGAGGAGGGGTGAATAGATCTCACTATTAAAAATTATGCGGAATTAAAAATTAAGATGGCTCAAATGGAATTAAAGCATTACTCTGGCCGACACTCGAACACTTAGCGAGTATAACGATGAACGCGTTGCAGAGCAAGTATTATAGGGCAGTTTGAGCACACAAATAGACCAAAATAATCACACAATCAACCACAATGGACACCGGATTTTTAGGTGGTTCGATCTGCCACTACAGATCTACGTCCACCCCTCACTCAAAATCGAGTGTGGATTCCCCCTGTTACATAGCTTAAACTCCACTGATTAAACTGGTTATACACCGCTGAGCATCACAACTTGCTCCGCTGCCTAATAGGTTGAACAACGTTGAGCATTACAGCTTGCTCCGCTGACTAACAGCTTGAAATAGAATTCAAAGAGAATAAAAGAGAACATAACAAACATCGATAGAACTCAAAAACAATATAGCTCTACTGAGCAGATGACTCTGGATCTGATCCAAAAGTCTGAGCACAATAGCTCTTCAAAAGATCTCCAGCTTCACTCAATTTCTTCTCTTATGATCTTCTCTCAAAACACTTCTCCTACTGCTCACTTCTTCAACTCACACTATCTTCTCCGACACTCTATTTTTTCTCTCCTTGCTCTTTCACTAGCAGTCACTCTTCTCTTTCCCACTTCTTCTAGTTCTTCTACTCTTTTTCTACTCTCTCCTCTCTAACTCTTCTCCTCTTAGCTCGATGGCCCTTTTCATGGCTCTCTCTCTCTTTCTTTTCGCTCAAGCCTCTTCTTTCAAACTCCTACCTATTTCTTCTCTGGTCTGCTCTATTTCATCGAATCTCTTACTCGCCTCTCTTCTGCTTGATCACTTGTTTTCCTATATACTTTAAACTTTTGTCTTGTGGTCCCCACAAGATTCCATCGGCGTGTGGAGGGAACACTCCCGCCAAAAGCTTTTCGGGAATTGAGCTTTGATCGAGTCCACGTGCCAGATTTTGGAGAGGGGTTAATCCACGTGGCAGATCACTTTATTAGACTGTTTGCCTTGGATCACATGCCAGACAAGTTGATTCTTCGAACCACGTGACCAATTCAGTCTTTGACAGTTTCTGCTCTTCAGGTGTTCCATCAAGTTGCAGAAGTAGTTTGATGATTTCACTTTGATGTTCCTACCAAACACAATGTGGAATTTCATCATACACCTTGTCATCATATAGATCATGAAATATTGAGAGAAATGCCAAATGGATTCAGATTTATGTAAGTTTATAAAGATAAGAAAAATATAGCTAAAATCATCAAAATCAAATAGCCATATGACAGATAGCATGAAATAATGCAGATGCATTGATGCATACACCAAGTGCATCGACCTGACCATCTAAAGAAATGATCAGATGCAACATAATAGCAATGATAGCATCGATGCACAATTAAGTGCATCGACCTGAGAGTGCACATTGCTAGACGAATGCAGTAGATCAACTACAATAGTGTCGACCTGTGTGAAACACATGTTGACCTGTTATGCATAGTGAGAATAGATGAGCACAAGAGGTTGTAGACATGCATCGACCTGTCGAGCTAGGACAAGTGTAGCTGCATCGACCTGACAAGGCAATGGCCAGAACAACTTGTACTACAGCATCGACCTGATGACTCAACTGACTCTATATGCATCGACCTGATGGAACATCCCACTATATGTGCATCGACCTGATAGACCATACAGACTACATGTGCATCGACCTATTGTGCATGATGACCTTGATGCATCGACCTGATAACTCTAATTAATATAGATGCATCGACCTATTTGACTTCAACATAGGGGAATGCATCGACCTGTTATCTTCTTCCAATAGGTATCCTTGCTTCTCTCTCTTTAGGATTGAGCTGGAGTTGACTTCCAATGTCGACTCTTTTTGAACCTTGTTCTGTCAAAAACTTAAGTTGACTTCTCAGTCCTCTCAAGTTGACTTCTACATCATGCATTTTTCTTGAGTAGTTTCTACTGTACTTCTTTTATTCCACGGATTGTATCACTGCCATGGCTTCACTGCTAGCTTGAATTTCAGCTGAACTGACTTCCTGACTTATCTTTAGAATCCTTTGATACTTGTTCTTATCAGAATCTAAAACACAGACTTCTCCACATGATAAGGTCATAACATAACAGGATCAACGTAATAGCTTTATCGAATGCATGTGACACCATCATAGAGCATGTGACACCAACATAGAGCATTAACATTAACGCATCAATGCATTGAATATTAGACTTATGACTTCATCATCAAACATATGACTCTTATGCATATGCACTGATTCCTATAAACAGACTCATGATGACTTATAGTGTTTGACATCATCAAAACCACAGGGATACAATAGCGCACCCACTACTCACCCCCCAAAATATCTCAGGTTTAGGGGAGGTGCTGTCGAAATTTCACTAAGCCTTAAGCTAATGAATAAAAAAAATTTAATAATAATAATAACAATGATAAAAAAATGATAGAAATGGCAAAACAATTCAAAAAAATGGAAATGCACAACGAAACAAAACAAAAAATGGGGGAAATGACATAAGAATGTAAGAAAATCACAAAAAAGGAAAAAGAACAAATAATAATAATAATAAACATAAGAAAAAAATGATGATGAAATGAATAAAAAAATGTTACATAATCAAAAAAGAGATGGCAAAAAAGGAAATGAGGGTGCCATGATCTGGTCCCATGGGTGTCGTTGATCCGACGCCATCATACAAAAAAAGAGAGAAGAAGGGGGCTCGGTCAACCGGCCATGGGGTCAGGTCAACCGGCTTATGGCATCGGTCAACCTGCCATGGGCCAGGTTGACCGGCTTGTGACACCGATCGACCGAAACATGGTGCCGGTCGACCGATCTGAGTCTAAATTGTGGGTTTTGGCCTGTGAATGTCCCGGACAACCCCCCGTAGACCTAGATTATAAGTGTCTGGGAATGCTAAAATAGTAATAATAATAACGAAATAACAACAATTAAAATGGGGGGAAATGCCACAAAATAGACGCACATGTTTCGAAATCAACAAAAATAAATAAGAAGTATGCCAAACCAAATCAACAAGAAGACACAAAAAATATTATATATAATCAAACAAAAAAATGATAACAAAAAAAAATCAATGATGTCTGCTCCGGAGCCCCCATCCCCTAGACCCTGGGTAAAGGGAATATAAATAATGCCTACCATAGGTCAGGTCCGGATCCCCGGGATCACCCCGCCATGGTCGGAACCTTACCTTGCCTCGGGCCAACAACCTTTCAGATCTACTCTGTCTTTCACCCATCTTTATCCCGTTTCCATCTTGCCACCAAACATCAAATTATGCCGCATCTCCAGCAAACATTTCCTCGTAGAATTACTCACAACATCATCATACCTTCAACACGGAACGGTCTCCGAATAAAAGAATAAAAAATGAATAATGAATGTGTGAATTGGTCCGAGCATCCTTGCCGTCGGCACGGAGTGCATCGCTGCACTTAATTTTTGGTCTTTTTTTTCTTTTAATAATTTGAATTTTAAGCTATAGGGCCCTTCTTCCTGGCAATCAATCAAGGGTCTTCTCCCTTTCAGGGGGATGTAATTAACGTCGTGACCTTTATGACATGGTAGGTTTTAGTCCCAACCCGATACCTACTATCGTCTGATCACTTAGACGACATGCACATTAGTGACTCCAACCCACTTTGGTCTTTGGGGTCTGAATAAACTGTCACATCGTGACTGGCACACCTACGCACCAATAAACCAAAATGAAATAAAACAAAACGAAGGAATAAATAAACAATTATAAAAAAAAATGTGTTCCCACATCAACATACTACTCGGAGAAGCGCAACCTCCAGTCGATCGGAGTAGTACGACCTCAGGACTTCTGCCCTACGCCACGATGCTCCGCCACCTCTATCCACTCTTGGTGCAAACCCAGGTTCCTCATCACCAAGCAAAGTCTCAAAGGGTTGATCTCATTCAGGCAATGGAGCCAAATCTCACGCCCGAATAAAGGTCGGCCAGCTACAACCCAGGGTTGGCCATCATCTGGCATCCCCAAGTAAGGTCTCCATACCACCTGCATACACGTATCATTATAGGATCATCATAAGATCATTCACCATTACGAATAAGCACAAATCAAGAACATGTATAGCAACTATATACGTACCGTGTCAGTGGGGTAGTCACAGAACTCCCACCTAAGTACTCTCAACTCATAAGCTTGAGGCGCCCTGGACACCAGTGACAACCAGTGATGCGCCAACGGTACGGCAACATGATGCCGAGGCGTGACTCTGTTCATTGGCATATAGAGGTGGCTCCACACCTACATCCATGACATAGCATTAGCATCACAATCATAATCGTTAGCATAAACTATAATCATCAGCATAATCATAATTATAATCATGAACAAATGCATACCTGGAGAGAGGGTGAGAAGCCATTGACGGTCATCTCACGACCTATCCTAGTGGACAGGTCGGCTATCAAGTGTGGTAGCAGGGCAGCTCCCCAAGCATACTGCCCCACCCGATCTAGGTCCTCAAGAATACCGAAGAATCGGCAATTGATATCATCGCCCTTCGTGCCCAACAATAATGATGTGAAACGAAGTAACGTCGGGCATAAAACTGACTCTTCTTTCATATTTCTCCAAATTCTTTTATCAGCCCGGTTCTGGAATCTGTGACCAGCAGCTGTTGAAATGGCCGTAGATCGCACTCTGGAATTTTTCCGGAGGCGCGGTTGGTGCCGTTGGCTTCGTAACAGGGTAGGGATGCAGCACAATTTTTCTGAATTTTGGTTCCGCCCGAACCTGGTCGCCACGGACGACTGAGCGGGGACCCCGTTCTGGTTCTGTGCAGGGGCAGCTTCTGAACAGCGGCTTGACAGGGACACCACGAGCAACCCCGAACTCCGTTTGGTGCGCGGCAGGTGGCGTTGGAATCGTGGGGACGACTACTTTCCAGCGGCACTGGTCTCGCCTCAATCGGATGTTGGTGTGGACGTGCAGGTCCCGTTGAGTGGGGACTGGTCGGAGGAGGGGATCGGTGGACAGAATGACCCAACAGTGGTAGGAAATTGATAACTTCACACCTTGAGCTCCGATCGACGAACCGCCTTCTGTTCCTGAGAGCTGACAGAGAGGGGAGGAACTTTGCTGAACGGCTCGGAGTCGGATTCCGTCAGGGTTGGGCGTGGTGGTGGTCTTCCTCAGCTTCTGGTCGGGTTCAGGAGCCTCCTGCGCAGTCGTGGGAGATTGGCCGCTGCCGACGCTCACGAACTCGGAAGAGGACGATTCCACCTCGCCTGGTCAGAAGACTCGCCAACGCACGTTTTTGATGAAGAACCCGGAAGCCGATTCTGCCTGGAACTGCTCCCAATATCGACTGCAACTCGGGCTTGATTTCTGCCTGCGAATGGAGCTGTTTGAGGAGGGGGGATTAAGGGGGATGGAAGGGATTTGTGGGTTTGGGTTAAGGGAGGGGGGGGATGGACGTGGCTGGGGTTGCAGGGGGGTGCTTTTGGGAGGTGGGGAGGTAATGGGGTGGTGGGAGAGAGAGGAGGGAACACCCAAATTCGAAATTGGGCCTTGGGGAGATGAAAGGGTGCCTGGGAAGATGAAAGGTTGTGTGGGGAAGGGGAGAGAATGCCTAGGGAGTGGGAGTTCTACCTAGGGGAGGGGAGGGGACTTAAATGAGGGGTATAGGGAAGGGGGAGGGGTCTTAATTAGAGGTGAAAGAGAGGAGAGAGAGTGGATTCCGAATTTGGGGTGGGGATGAGAGAGAATTGGAGAGAGATAGAGAGAGAGAGAGAGGGAAGCATGGGGGGGGGGTCGTCTGCTGCATGAACGGAGGTGGAAGCTCGGCCGGGAGGAAGAGTTTCAGAGGGTTTAGGAGGGGGAGTTAGGCTGCCAGCGACAGGGACAGAGGGGGTTAGGAAACCGGAGGGAAAGGGGAAGGGGAGCTTGGCCAAACCGTGAGTATAAGGGGGAGTCCAGGAGGAAGAAAAACTGACGAAGGGCATCAACACCCGTGGTAGAGAGGGAAAGAAATGGGCATCTCACCCAGAAGGAGGGAGAAGGAAGAAGTGGCACAGGCGGCCATGGGAATTGCAGGGGGGGGAAAGAAGATAAAGGAGGGGGGGAGGTCCCCCTACGTGGGACTCACATGGGTTCCAAAAATAGATCTTCATTCACTATTTTTTCAAATGAAAGATACATGACTCTTTTATAGACTCTCAAAGAAGACCAAAAGACACTATCCTAAACACTTAATGTCTACTCATTATAGTTCTCTTGGGGAGACCAAAAGACACTATCCTAAACACTTAATGTCTACTCATTATAGTTCTCTTGGGGAGACTAAAAGACACTCTATTGGAAGACTTAAAGACAAAAATATGAAAGGACTATTACATAATTGCTACGGACATAACCCATAAGGCCCATAAAGAGGCCCATTTATCATGAGACAAATAGATTGGCCATTTGATTGTGTTGATGAAGTTGATTGCCGATCCCCGTCAAATTTTTAAATTTTGAATCTTGAACCGAGGATTCCATCATACTCCTCCGCTTGGAGGAGGTTCGACCTCGAACCTCAAAGCTCAGGATCTCGGTCCGATGGAACGGCCCGATTCCCTAAGCTCTGATACCAATTTGATGTGAAACGAAGTAACGTCGGGCATAAAACTGACTCTTCTTTCATATTTCTCCAAATTCTTTTATCAGCCCGGTTCTGGAATCTGTGACCAGCAGCTGTTGAAATGGCCGTAGATCGCACTCTGGAATTTTTCCGGAGGCGCGGTTGGTGCCGTTGGCTTCGTAACAGGGTAGGGATGCAGCACAATTTTTCTGAATTTTGGTTCCGCCCGAACCTGGTCGCCACGGACGACTGAGCGGGGACCCCGTTCTGGTTCTGTGCAGGGGCAGCTTCTGAACAGCGGCTTGACAGGGACACCACGAGCAACCCCGAACTCCGTTTGGTGCACGGCAGGTGGCGTTGGAATCGTGGGGACGACTACTTTCCAGCGGCACTGGTCTCGCCTCAATCGGATGTTGGTGTGGACGTGCAGGTCCCGTTGAGTGGGGACTGGTCGGAGGAGGGGATCGGTGGACAGAATGACCCAACAGTGGTAGGAAATTGATAACTTCACACCTTGAGCTCCGATCGACGAACCGCCTACTGTTCCTGAGAGCTGACAGAGAGGGGAGGAACTTTGCTGAACGGCTCGGAGTCGGATTCCGTCAGGGTTGGGCGTGGTGGTGGTCTTCCTCAGCTTCTGGTCGGGTTCAGGAGCCTCCTGCGCAGTCGTGGGAGATTGGCCGCTGCCGACGCTCACGAACTCGGAAGAGGACGATTCCACCTCGCCTGGTCAGAAGACTCGCCAACGCACGTTTTTGATGAAGAACCCGGAAGCCGATTCTGCCTGGAACTGCTCCCAATATCGACTGCAACTCGGGCTTGATTTCTGCCTGCGAATGGAGCTGTTTGAGGAGGGGGGATTAAGGGGGATGGAAGGGATTTGTGGGTTTGGGTTAAGGGAAGGGGGGGATGGACGTGGCTGGGGTTGCAGGGGGGTGCTTTTGGGAGGTGGGGAGGTAATGGGGTGGTGGGAGAGAGAGGAGGGAACACCCAAATTTGAAATTGGGCCTTGGGGAGATGAAAGGGTGCCTGGGAAGATGAAAGGTTGTGTGGGGAAGGGGAGAGAATGCCTAGGGAGTGGGAGTTCTACCTAGGGGAGGGGAGGGGACTTAAATGAGGGGTATAGGGAAGGGGGAGGGGTCTTAATTAGAGGTGAAAGAGAGGAGAGAGAGTGGATTCCGAATTTGGGGTGGGGATGAGAGAGAATTGGAGAGAGATAGAGAGAGAGAGAGAGGGAAGCATGGGGGGGGGGGTCGTCTGCTGCATGAACGGAGGTGGAAGCTCGGCCGGGAGGAAGAGTTTCAGAGGGTTTAGGAGGGGGAGTTAGGCTGCCAGCGACAGGGACAGAGGGGGTTAGGAAACCGGAGGGAAAGGGGAAGGGGAGCTTGGCCAAACCGTGAGTATAAGGGGGAGTCCAGGAGGAAGAAAAACTGACGAAGGGCATCAACACCCGTGGTAGAGAGGGAAAGAAATGGGCATCTCACCCAGAAGGAGGGAGAAGGAAGAAGTGGCACAGGCGGCCATGGGAATTGCAGGGGGGGGAAAGAAGATAAAGGAGGGGGGGAGGTCCCCCTACGTGGGACTCACATGGGTTCCAAAAATAGATCTTCATTCACTATTTTTTCAAATGAAAGATACATGACTCTTTTATAGACTCTCAAAGAAGACCAAAAGACACTATCCTAAACACTTAATGTCTACTCATTATAGTTCTCTTGGGGAGACCAAAAGACACTATCCTAAACACTTAATGTCTACTCATTATAGTTCTCTTGGGGAGACTAAAAGGCACTCTATTGGAAGACTTAAAGACAAAAATATGAAAGGACTATTACATAATTGCTACGGACATAACCCATAAGGCCCATAAAGAGGCCCATTTATCATGAGACAAATAGATTGGCCATTTGATTGTGTTGATGAAGTTGATTGCCGATCCCCGTCAAATTTTTAAATTTTGAATCTTGAACCGAGGATTCCATCATAAATGTATGATGGAATCCTCGGTTCAAGATTCAAAATTTAAAAATTTGACGGGGATCGGCAATCAACTTCATCAACACAATCAAATGGCCAATCTATTTGTCTCATGATAAATGGGCCTCTTTATGGGCCTTATGGGTTATGTCCGTAGCAATTATGTAATAGTCCTTTCATATTTTTGTCTTTAAGTCTTCCAATAGAGTGCCTTTTAGTCTCCCCAAGAGAACTATAATGAGTAGACATTAAGTGTTTAGGATAGTGTCTTTTGGTCTCCCCAAGAGAACTATAATGAGTAGACATTAAGTGTTTAGGATAGTGTCTTTTGGTCTTCTTTGAGAGTCTATAAAAGAGTCATGTATCTTTCATTTGAAAAACAGTGAATGAAATCTTATTTTTGGAACCCCCATGTGATGCCCACGTAGGAGGGGCCTTCCCCTCCTTTATCTTCTTCCCCCCCCCTCTGTTAATTCCCATGGCCGTGAGTGCCTGTTCTTCCTTCCCTCTCCACGGGTGAGATGCCCAGTTCTTCCCTCCTTGCCACGGGTGTTGATGCCCTTCATTCCTCCCTTCTCCTCCAGCCACCAGCATCTTCCGCTCACCCCCACAGCTTGGCCGAACTTCCCGTTCCCCAGTTCCTCCTGTCTTCTAACCCAATCTTTCACTGCTGCGGCAGTCTACCTCCCTTGCCACACCCTCTAAGCTTCTTCCTCCCGGCCACGCTATTACCTCATACGCCCACGCTACCTCCGTTCCCGTCATACACGCACTGCACCCCTTTCCACAGCCTCAAGACAACCCCCTGCAACCCCAACCACGTCCACCCACTATCCCCATAGCTTACACCCACAAACACCACCACTAAACTTAGCCCCCACTCCACAAGCCCATCCCAAACCCGCAGGCAGCTTCTGGCCCAATTTGCAGAGTAACTTCCAGCTCGTTCCAGGTGGAGTCTGCATCCAAGGTCTTCAGCAAAGTTGATCGTCCACAAGTCCTCTTCGCAAGCGAGTTGGAATCGTGTCGATCCGAGTTCGTGGCCGCCCACAAGGGACTTTCTTCCCCGACTGCGCAGAGAAGGCCTGACAGCGACCTGAAGCGGTTTGGGGCAGCAACCACGACCTCTTCTTGAAGGATTCAGGCTCCAGGATCTTCATCAAAGTTCTCCATCCTCAAGTCAGCTACCGGGATCAGAAGACGGAACCGCAATCAGAGGTCGGTGGCCAGAGTTACAAATTTTATACCCCGACGACCCCATTCTGCCTCCTGTCTGTCTCCTCCGACCAGTCCCCACTCAACGGGACCTGCACGTCCACACCGACATCCGACTGAGGCGAGACCAGTGCCGCTGGAAAGTAGTCGTCCCCACGATTCCAACGCCACCTGCCGCGCACCAAACGGAGTTCGGGGTTGCTCGTGGTGTCCCTGTCAAGCCGCTGTTCAGAAGCTGCCCCTGCACAGAACCAGAACGGGGTCCCCGCTCAGTCGTCCGTGGCGACCAGGTTCGGGCGGAACCAAAATTCAGAAAAATTGTGCTGTATCCCTACCCTGTTACGAAGCCAACGGCACCAACCGCGCCTCCGGCAAAATTCCAGAGTGCGATCCACAGCCACTTCAACAGCTGCTGGTCACAGATTCCAGAACCGGACAGAATCGACTTCGGCATTTGTTTGTTTCACATCAAGTGGTATCAGAGCTTAGGGAATCGGGCCGTCCCATCGGACCGAGATCCTGAGCTTTGAGGTTCGAGGTCGAACCTCCTCCAAGCGGAGGAGTATGATGGAATCCTCGGTTCAAGATTCAAAATTTAAAAATTTGACGGGGATCGGCAATCAACTTCATCAACACAATCAAATGGCCAATCTATTTGTCTCATGATAAATGGGCCTCTTTATGGGCCTTATGGGTTATGTCCATAGCAATTATGTAATAGTCCTTTCATATTTTTGTCTTTAAGTCTTCCAATAGAGTGTCTTTTAGTCTCCCCAAGAGAACTATAATGAGTAGACATTAAGTGTTTAGGATAGTGTCTTTTGGTCTCCCCAAGAGAACTATAATGAGTAGACATTAAGTGTTTAGGATAGTGTCTTTTGGTCTTCTTTGAGAGTCTATAAAAGAGTCATGTATCTTTCATTTGAAAAACAGTGAATGAAATCTTATTTTTGGAACCCCCATGTGATGCCCACGTAGGAGGGGCCTTCCCCTCCTTTATCTTCTTCCCCCCCCCCTCTTTTAATTCCCATGGCCGTGAGTGCCTGTTCTTCCTTCCCTCTCCACGGGTGAGATGCCCAGTTCTTCCCTCCTTGCCACGGGTGTTGATGCCCTTCATTCCTCCCTTCTCCTCCAGCCACCAGCATCTTCCGCTCACCCCCACAGCTTGGCCGAACTTCCCGTTCCCCAGTTCCTCCTGTCTTCTAACCCAATCTTTCACTGCTGCGGCAGTCTACCTCCCTTGCCTCACCCTCTAAGCTTCTTCCTCCCGGCCACGCTATTACCTCATACGCCCACGCTACCTCCGTTCCCGTCATACACGCACTGCACCCCTTTCCACAGCCTCAAGACAACCCCCTGCAACCCCAACCACGTCCACCCACTATCCCCATAGCTTACACCCACAAACACCACCACTAAACTTAGCCCCCACTCCACAAGCCCATCCCAAACCCGCAGGCAGCTTCTGGCCCAATTTGCAGAGTAACTTCCAGCTCGTTCCAGGTGGAGTCTGCATCCAAGGTCTTCAGCAAAGTTGATCGTCCACAAGTCCTCTTCGCAAGCGAGTTGGAATCGTGTCGATCCGAGTTCGTGGCCGCCCACAAGGGACTTTCTTCCCCGACTGCGCAGAGAAGGCCTGACAGCGACCTGAAGCGGTTTGGGGCAGCAACCACGACCTCTTCTTGAAGGATTCAGGCTCCAGGATCTTCATCAAAGTTCTCCATCCTCAAGTCAGCTACCGGGATCAGAAGACGGAACTGCAATCAGAGGTCGGTGGCCAGAGTTACAAATTTTATACCCCGACGACCCCATTCTGCCTCCTGTCTGTCTCCTCCGACCAGTCCCCACTCAACGGGACCTGCACGTCCACACCGACATCCGACTGAGGCGAGACCAGTGCCGCTGGAAAGTAGTCGTCCCCACGATTCCAACGCCACCTGCCGCGCACCAAACGGAGTTCGGGGTTGCTCGTGGTGTCCCTGTCAAGCCGCTGTTCAGAAGCTGCCCCTGCACAGAACCAGAACGGGGTCCCCGCTCAGTCGTCCGTGGCGACCAGGTTCGGGCGGAACCAAAATTCAGAAAAATTGTGCTGTATCCCTACCCTGTTACGAAGCCAACGGCACCAACCGCGCCTCCGGCAAAATTCCAGAGTGCGATCCACAGCCACTTCAACAGCTGCTGGTCACAGATTCCAGAACCGGACAGAATCGACTTCGGCATTTGTTTGTTTCACATCAATAATCTCCCCAGCATCAAAACTAAGAACCTCCTCAAGTCTATGTCTACTCTCTCCCGCTGGTTCGAGTCCTGACAATAAGTCGTGTGGGCTCTCTCCGTCATCCTATCTAAAAAGTCTCCAAGAGACTCACCAAGTCTCTAGCGGGGATCAGCTAACCCCAAGAGACTCATGAGCTCGGTCTGATAAATCAATCAATAGTCCGTAGGGCCAGCTGCAATCGTGTCCATGTGCAAAAGTCATCGAGCCAAATCTCTATAGTGTTGGTAGGTCACCCCGCTGACTGCCTCCCCATCCACCCTCAAGCCCGTGATCCTCATCACATCCTCCAGGCTAGGCACCATACACCCCCAGGGCATCAAAAAGGCCCGACTCTCTCTATCCCACCTCTCTTAGAACCTCGATGAGGATCAAGTCTGGCCTAACCGGCTCTATGGTCAGAAACCATCTGAATCCCATCGCATCTACTCTAGCCCTCAAGAAATCCAGTAGACCCAAATAAGCCACAAGCACCAACACCCACGATATTCTGCTCCTCATAATCCCCTGCAGACAAAGACATAGAAAACAAAGAAAATCCGTTAATAACAGGAGTGTTTCCATATAAAAAGAATCCAAAAAAACACAAAAAATGTTATTCTATTTGAATTAGTGACGACACAGTCGCCGCCAATTAATGGGCACCGACTGTGTCGGACGTTATTTCCATAATACTAAATAATAACAGTAATATATTTTAAAAAAATTGGCACCGACTGCAGCAGACACCAATTCCCTCCAGTTCTAAAAAAAACAAAACTAAACAAAAAAAGAATTCTAGAGCAAGGAGATTGATCGTGTACCTTGCTACATTCTGGGATGTGATTCCCACCACGCAAACCACGACGTGCACCTTCTCCATCCCTTTCTTCTTCTTCTTCCTCTTCTCTGGTGTCTCCTTCATCTCCTCCTTCATCATCTCCTTCTTCTCCTCCTTCGTCAGATTCGATGGTTTCCCAAGTGTGGGAACCCTCCGACGCCACCGCGCCTTCCTCCGTTGCCTGCCGGGCACCTTCCTCTTCCACTTACCATCGTTCCTCTTCCTCCTCCATGAACACAACCGGCAGGGTGGCCAATCGCTGTCGCTTCCTACGGCTGGCGTCACTTGTAGATGCAATCGGCCGAACTCGGGGTAGACAAGGGAAGGGTTAAGAAGATTTGAAAAGAAGAGAGGGGATAGTGGAAGTAGCATATAACGGGGAAGATGAAGGGTAGCACGGTTCGAAGTGAACAGGCCTGTGGAGGGCTTTGGCAGTTTTAAAAGATGGAAGGAATTCACGTCCAAGAAGCTGACGCAAAATAAGAATCTTTGTCCACGTGGAGAGACGTTGGATGGGTGGTATGAGTGGATCTAGAGGGGGGGTGAATAGATCCCCACCAACAATACTTGATCACTTAAAAATTCAGCAGAACAGAATGAACTTGATTGAACAACTTAAGCTCAGTTGCAGACAAGAAATCGTGTTGTTTGAGAGTAGAATGCTGTAAGATGCACTAACTAGATGATTGCGCCTGTGAAGGAAGTAGAAGCGATGGAACAAACCACAGCAAACCACTACTCTGGAATTTTTCGGTGGTTCATCTGCTATCCAGCAGACCTACGTCCACCCCTCACCAACCTGGTGAGGATTTCACACTTGGCCAAAAGAAAACTCACACACACACGCGGAGCTTGTCTACTGCAAGTGCTGACAAATAGCTTGCACGAGGAACAAGCTCCTCGAACACACACGGCTGCACAGCAGCCAAAACACACTATGATCCCTAAAATAGGGTATTAAAAAAATGTTGAAATCTCAGCAACCACACACGAAAAAATAGAAGAGAATTATCAGAAAGAAAATAGAAATCGAAACCAAGAAACCGAAATGTAGCTTCTGATAAAGTCAATAAGCTTTAAGTGAAGATCTGAACTCAGGTCAGTGGTTGTTTTGTTTCTCTCTCTCTCTTCAATGGCCAGACAATAATGGGGAAGAGGACTTTCTCAAGGTGCTCTCAAAACTTCCCTCTTAGCAGTGGAATTGCACAGGCCAACTGCTGGACAAACTCTCTTCTCAGGTGCTCTTCGAGCAAGCTCAAGGCGTCTCTCAAGGTTTCCCGCTCGGTACTCTTCTCCAAGGTGATAGTTCCATATTTATAGAAGAAGAGTATGGAAAGTTCCCTTTTTTCCATATTTATTTTCTAATTGGTCCTTTTTCAGAGCTATTTTTTGATTGGTCCATGTTTATAAGAGACAAAACATGGATACTAGCCTTTTTCAGATCTATTTTTCTGATTGGTCCATGATAAAAAGAAGGTTCTTTGTCCTCACACCTTTTCAGACCTCGAGGCACGTGTCCTAGAGGTGTGTGCTATTGACTTGGAGTAAGTAATCACGTGACTAGGTGACCCGCTCGAAGTCTATACGTGCTGCCGTTATGAGTCGACTTGGTGTAGATACTAAGTCGACTTGTTCCTTGTACTTAGCAAGATTTAAACTTCTGGAATACTGTGAGTCGACTTAGTATTGGGCTTGAGTCGAGTTGTCCATTTCAGAGTTCAAAGCATGGTGCTGGATATGTTTTTGAGTTGACTTGTTTACAGCTTTAAGTCGACTTGCATAGTGCTTCGTCAGATGAGCTCTTCACTCAATGGAGGATTGAGTCGAGTTGATGCTAAGGCCAAGTCGACTTGTCCTTCATTGTTGTTGCTGTTGTTGCTTGCACTGTTGTTGCTGGATGCTACTGTTGCGTCGACCCCATAGCTCCATTGCGTCAACTCGGCTTGTTTGTTCGAAGGTGCGTCGACTCCATAAGTACGTTGTGTCGACACAACTTCATATGGCCTGGAGGATAGATCCTATGGATATTCTCCTTCTTCTTCTTCTGCGTCGACGCTCTAGAACTCTGTGTCGACTCATCCTTCATATCTGCTTGGATGACCGTCCTACTGAAGTCAAGGAGTTCTCTTCAGTTGCGTCGACTCATTAAGTACACTAAGTCGACTGACTTTTCTTCAGTCGACTGATTTTTACATTCGTCGACTGAGTTGGAACTTAGTCGACTAACATTGCCTTTGTCAGTTGACTAACTGGCTAGTCCTTGCCTCTTTATTTTTGCAAGCCCAAAGCCCCCAGCACCTTGAGCTTCATTGCTCCATGCCCTTTGCTTGCACTATTGTTGCTATTGGCTGGCCTTGATGCTACTGCTGCTTGTGCATACTGCTACCCTTGGCTTCATGCTGTTGCAGGCCTTGTTAATGCATAAGATCACCAGTTAGGTCAACCTACCATGAAGATTAGGTCGACACACCCTGACCTCTGATAGAGTTAATTGTTCTGGTGAACCACTGTAGGTCGACACACTTCTGATGTGTGTTGACACACTTATCATATGTGTCGATACACTTTCACAGCTCCGGCCAAGGCTGCTTACTGAAAGGCTTCATGTGTCGACACACCTTCTATACGTGTCGACACACCTTCTCATTTTCAGTTCTGGCTTGTAGCAGTTTACTTCATGTGTCTGTCGACCGGAGCTTACATCCATCGACTTGGTCTTGTATCTGTCGACTGAATTTGAGATCAGTCAACTAATTTTTCTTTGTTCTGTCGACTTGACACTACACTTGGTCGACTGAATTTTCCTGAGAATCAAACCGTTAGTAGACTTTGTAGAGCACTTCATACATTCTGACCTAGACATATTTATCTAAGTTACATGCACAAGATTAGACAAACATTTCATAAGTCATAGTTAGACATCATCAAAACACAGAACACAACAACGTTGTTTTATGAATTCGCGTCGATCTTGCACACATTATTTTTGGAATTAAATATTTGCTTGAAAAATAAAAAATAGAACAATGTCCTTGTGGCTGACGCAAATTAAAGAATCCACGACCTTCTGAAAAGATGTTATTTCGAGGCTTATGCGGTTTTAAAATAATAATAAAAGAAGGGAAATGTGTGATGAATTAGCGCCTTATGTGTTGGACACAAATTTTCATAGTATGCTTTCGAAGAACGGAGATTTGAGGAGATTACGTTCCAAAAAATATAAATTATGGCTCAATAAAGACAATAAATGTTTATTCATTGGAAATCAATCGTTTACATTTGAGCCACTTTGGGCCTCAATTTTTTAAGAGCTATTACATAAGACTTCCATTGCTCCCGGTATTCTTCGATGTGCTCCAAAGGATGTCGGAAGTTGTTGATTCACCATATAGCTTGAATGGTCTTCGTTTCTTCTTCATCACCATTTGTGCCCAATTTTTTTTTTCCGGAAAACCCTGCCTAGGGATGGATGGGAGAGTGCACCCCTTGCCAGAGGTAAGGGGAATAGCCACTCCACCATCAAGTCTCTAAAAGGTAAATTTTATTACCATGGAAAAAATAATTGCATTTACATCAATCGGATGCTAGGCATGCCTAGCTTATCTAAACGGGCTGCACCCTTTATATGGGACAGAAGCTCGTGAAAGGAGAAAAATGAATTACATTTCAAGGTGCATGCTAATGAAGCTAAAGAATCCGCCACAGTGTTGCCTTCTCTGTATATGTGAGTAATGTTTTCCAGCTTGGAAATAATATTCCATATTTCTCTGACGTATATAAGGATGGACCATGGACATTGAACTTGTCTTTTGATGACCTGCACAAGGATTTGGGAGTCACATTCAATTAGGGCTGGTTTGTTATCCAAAGTGCGAAGGTACTTAACACCCTCAAAGAGAGCTCGAGCCTCTGCAATTATGCTATTAGTCTTTCCATAATAGTGAGAAAAGGCAAGTAGAGTATTTCCTCTATGGTCTCTGATTACACCAATTCTCTACTCTTGATGGGAGGAAGATGAGACGCTTCTTCAAACACACGGCGAGGGAGGCCAAGTTGAGAAAGATATCGGTGTGCATTATAAAAGATGAACTCGGCCCCCCCGATCAGCAAGAGCTCCACCCCGGAAGAAAATCTAGTTTGGAGGTCTTGTGATAGAAGGGACCCAGGTGCACAAGTGAACATATTTTGGGCCATTATCTTGAAGTGTTCGCGCCACTCCACTCGTTTCTTGAGCTTTGGCATGCGATTGGTTACTCTCACTTAGTCCTATCGTGCTAGTCATATAGTGGAGGGGGCTTTTATGAAATATCCTTGAGGTGCTTTGGGCCACCTCGCATGGATCAAATTTGAAGTGGAGGTCCACCCAACAAGAAAAGAGAAGCATGGATCCATAGGGAGGCCTCCCCATGCTAGCTGAAGTAAGCCCACTATAGAGGTTGGCTAGAACCCCCGGACCTACTCTTTTACCTTCCCATATTCCGCAAATTGCGCTTAGTTGTTCCTCTTCTAGAAAGTCATCCATCGAAGGGAAGAGGAGCGCGCCTACCATGCATATCACAAATACGTTCATGAGCTCTTCTATATCTTCATCCTTGGCCCATTCCAAAGCCTTGATTGTCCACGCCGCAAGTTTTTTTAAATTGATTCCCTTTGAGGTGCGGATTTGATCTATCATCTTTTCGCTCGCTATGAGGTTTTCCAACACTTCTTGCGAACCCATCTTCTTTGGCATCTCTGCTATATTATTTTCCTCACCTTGCTTCACCCTTCTTAATCATAAGAGAATTTTCGCTTCTTCTAGGAGGATAGTGGCCTGAAAGGTGGGAAAAAGGAAAGTGTGGGTTTGAGAATACCATATTTCTATGAGTGCACCCATTGCTACCCAATCTAGATGAATCTCATGGTAGTGTTTGGCATGGGTAATGAGTCCTAGAAGATGCCACTTTGAAAGGATAGATCTCATATCAAGGGTGATATTTGATGTTAGTAGAGTGAGCCAAGGTAGCTTGGAGAATCACCTAGGGCCTGGTATAAGTGGATAATTGGTGCGGATACACGCCGCAATACACGTCGGTGGACGAGGACACGCCGGGGCCCGGTTAGCTCGCGGAGGACGTGGACGTGTGATCGAGCTACTTACTTGTCTTATTTCTTGCTTTAAGGCCTTATTGGGCCCTTTGTAGTCCTTTCATGGACAATTATCCCTTTTATCTTTATTGGACCTCATGTGGGGAATGGGCTAAAGTTAATGGGTTTTGGGCCTTAAGGGGCTTCAATGTGAACAAGACAAGGGGTTTAGCGGCTATGTGTGAAAGGGGTTAAGTGAAAGGGGGCTATGGAGGCTAGTGGAAGGGGGCGCCCCCCTTCCTTGGTCCAAAGGGGAGGCAGCCACCTACCACCCTTGACTCCCCCCCTTTAATATTCAAAGGTAGGTAGCTCTTGTCCCCCGTTTTGTCTCCCTCCCCCACCTAAGTCAAGGGGCGCACACCCTCTCCCTCCCCTCTCTCCCACGTAATTCCCAGCCCCCCTCCACTTGCCATTCCCTATATAATCACATGTATAGTGTTATTTGAGAGGCTAATGAAGTTTTTATGAGAGAAGATTATGTTAAGAGAGTGATTCTCTTCCTCTTCTTGGGTGTGATACCCTTGATCAAATCCTCTGATGGGATTCTTTTGGGTGTGTGACTCGCCCCTCTATCCTCCCTATCCTCTTCATATCTAGTTCTGAGAAAATTCTCAGTGAAGCTTCTACACGTCAGGAAGAATTTGGCTGTTGTTTTGCGTCGATCGGAGCTATGGATCACCGGCAACAATTCTCCTCGTGAAGTCGCGCAAATCTGCCGGAGCCTGCAGTCCAGATCCTTAGTTTCCTGATCCCAAATTTCTCCAGATCTACTCCCAATCTCTCTGGATCTGAGATCCTGATGGGTTGTAGGATTTTTTGTTCTCTTCACGTTGCCTCTGAGCTCGTGTCGTTCTGAGATCCTTGCTGGCCGCAGCGGAGATTCTCATGGGACTGCGCCGACCACCCTGTGCAGATCTGACCTGAAAGAAGACGCAACTTCCAGAAGCTTCCCCACCCTCCTCTTTGCAGATCTGACCAAACCTCTTGGTCAGATCCTTCCTCTAGACGTCACCGACGATCTGCAACAAACGGCGCCTCGTTCCGACACCGGGAACTATTTTTACAGTAATTATTTGCCTTCCTGTGCAATTCTGTATGCGCAGAACCTAAGGCTGAGAACAGTCAGATCTGGTAAGATCTGAAAACGCCCTTCGGAGTAGAGAATATTCATCCTGTCGCTGACGTTCTCCAACAAACGGCAATCCGATCGGATGTTGGATCTTGGCATACCGGCCTCCGCAAGTTTGCTGCGCCGAGTGACCTGCGCGAGCAGAGTCAAGTCGGCTTCCAATCGACTCACCCGATCGGCCTCGACTCGCTTCCCTCACCTTCTGCGAGTGCAGCCCATCAACCCGGATTCCAGCAACCTCAAATTTATGTTTGTAGCCCTTTACCACCCTGCGTGGAGTGGGCATTAGGTTCCGAAAGTGTACGGTTATTAAGTGTGTGTATTGGGGTTGTCAGATTCGGCCGGGAATTCTTCCCCACGCGCTGGTCATGGAGGTACGCGCTTCGTTCCACACTCACATTGCTGATTTAGTATATTTTCTATCATGCTGTGTTTGTGAGAATAGGTTCGTTAGCTAGTTGCAAATTGCCGTGGTTGTGAGTTGTGAGCGCCCGTTCCTGCATTACCTTAGGTGACAGTGGTTCCTTAACCACTGCGATCCCATGTTTCCCTCGCAAGGGACGATCGTCGGGCTAGAGTGAGTTGCTGTTGAGAGACGTCTCCACTCAGAGAATGCAACGGTGGTCAGCCGCTCGGCTTACCTTAGTGTGCTAGTGCTGGCCACACTTTTAGTCGGTCGTACGTCTTAGCCCGATCGTGTCATCCGTCCCGCATCAATAATCCTGAAAAGAAAACAAACAAAGAAAGAAGAAGAAAATAACAAAACAAAGTAAGAACTTGCTAGAATTTGGTAAAAAGAAGGTAAAAAGAAGTAAAATTAATTAAATGCAATTCAAACTTATAAGTTTGGCCTCAATTCTCCTACTAATATGACTTTATATCTCTGTTATCCTCTAAAATATGAGCTTGCTTTTCTTCATGGGGCACTGGATCAAGCCTTCCATCTTGAGCTCTTGTGTAGCAACCCTAATAAATGAATAATTGAAATGAATTAAAACATATATATTACAGAAGTAATATAGATAATAAGAATAGGGTTAGTTAGACAAAATAAAACAAATTAAAAATAACGCCTCTTATGAAGGCGTTAATTTATAAAGAAACGCCTCTATCAATGGCGTGAATAAAGAAAGGACGCCCACACCTGCGGTCGTCAGTTCTCACGCGACCAAATGGGTAAGTAAAAGAAACGCCCCTATCTTGGGCGTGTTTTAAAACACGAAACGCCCTTTCTCAAGGCGCTTTTTAAGAAACGCCCTGATATAAGGTGTCAATTAAATAATACACGCCCTGACCAAAGGCGTTAATTCTGTTCGTGAGCCGTTCGAACCCAGAGCTTATCCCGGGAAGATCAACCTAATCTAGTAAGTGTCTATTAGAGTAAGGACTCTATTAGGGATATATTACCCTCAATCAAACACTACTCTTGTTAGGACTTCCAAAATCCTATAAATAACATGTTCGATCGAACCCTAAAACCCATTTGATCGAACATCTGCTGCTAGGTACGTGAAGAACAAACTATTCCTTTGATCTCTGCTTTGCCTACACGAAGAACTAATGATTCTTCACTCTCTTTTTTCTTCTTACAGGTTGAGGAAGCCTAGACTTCGTGAAGAACAAGGGTAAATTCTTCTAAACTTCCATCTTCAGCCAAGCTTATGAAGAAATTTCTAATATCTCTTCATATTCCTCTGTAGGAAAACTCTAGGGATAGACCAAAGAACAAAGGTTCTCTGCCTACTGCTGATTCAGTTTATCCTTATCAACGTCTTCACGTGTCTGTCGCCCTCAAATCCATTGTTAAGGTAGGATTTTCTCAAGTTATTGTAGCCCAAATAAGAATTAATGCAAGATATCTATACATAAGCATGGCATGCATACTGTTTATAAGGTTTTATTACGTCCTCTGCAATACTTTGAAAGAAACGCCCTTGATTAGGGCGCTACTTTAAAAAGAAACGACCATAGCAGTGGTCGTCAATTTCATATTTGACGCCCTGTACGCAGGCGTTAATTTCATAAGAATCGCATATGATTAATAATTGATCCTGTTTAAAAATTACAATACATATGAAATATTGATTTTTAATATCTTGCATGACTCTGTGAATTCCTGTTAAATTTTACTGCCATGACATGTCTCCTGTCTCTCGAAATATTATTTATTAAAATATCATAAATTCCTTGAAATTCACGACTTGGACAAAGTCGTTTTTCATATTTTAACGCCCCAGAACAAGGCGTGAATCTGAAAAGTAACGCCCCTTCCTAGGGCGTGTATCTGTTAAAATCCTGAAATTCACATATTCTGTAAAATGGAATTAGAAAGTAACGCCCCTTCCAAGGAAGCGTTTTTGATAAATTTCTGAGAATAATTATATCCCGTCGAATATGTAAATGATGAGACGCCTGCTTTTGCAGTCGTCAACTTTGAAGAAACGCCCCGAGGAAAGGCGTGTTTTTGATAAATTAATGAAATAATGGAAGTTCTGCAAATTGGCAATATATGTAAACGCCCTTCTGTTAGGCGTTAATTATTCAATACACGACTTTACTTAAGTCGTTATTTTACTGTAAACTGATTTTATCCTGATTCTATTACCGATGGTTTCATATTATACATATATATATATATCGGCACTATTCTCCATTCCGTGAGTATAGTCCCACTTTTCACATTGATTTATCGATCACACTCAACTCTCATTGACATACAAGCTCTCCATTGGACATTCCGTTCCTTTGGACTAGCGAGTTAGTCATAGAGACCTCCGTAAGACTCCTCGTAGCCTTGGATTCCCTCAAGGCCGACTGAGCTGGTTGTACCCTAAAAACCCATTACACGATCCTTGCCATGTCAATCTAAAGAAACATGGTATACCGGCCCTTATGATTATACAAAGAGTATATCATAAGAAATTCTTAATGGGATGATGATATCATGCCATATCATGTCATTCTTGTAAACCCCAATTCTATGATAAGAATGAGGGTATCTTGCTTGATCTTATGTTCGTGTGGACCTCAATTCTATATAAAGAATGTCCATATCGATTTATCATGGTATCTAAGTTAAGGGAACCATATTCTACCTAGTTTTATCGAACTCGTGATTATACCATTATTATCGCCATTCTATGTCCTTTGTCATATTTTTGGACTCTATTCTATCAATGTTGTCATGCGTATCTACAAGCTTGATTATTGAAATTCTATATTGGCTATATAAACAAGAGTGGATGTCAAAACACATGATAAATGCCTGCGCATATAAGGCCCGATCTGGTCCTGGGAGGAGCACCCGAAAGTACTTGTGCCCATGGGAGTTAAAATGATAAGGTATCTGGCATTATACCGAGTACTTGACTTGCTTGATTGGACATTCCACACACATCTTGTACTTGAATCGTACTTGACTTTACATGAAATGCGTGGCCTGAAAAAGGGTAATTTACTTGCTTGATACATGATAGCCAAAGTTCTTGACATGACTTGTTAAATGTACTCGCTTGAATATCTTGAATAAACTTGTTATCTTGTTGAAAGTTCATGGTAAGTTCATCTTATTTCCTTGATACTACATTCTATCTATCCTGTCGTTTTATGCGAGCATGCATAGCTTTATTGCATTCATGAAAATGTAATTACTTAAACCCCTTGCTAGTACTTGAGATATAATTTCCTACTGAGCGTTCGCTCATTCCGTTTGTCCCTTTGTACTTTTCAGGTAAGTCCGACGACGATGGAAGTCAATCGGATGGGAATGGTCAAGAGTGAAAGTGATAGAGCTTCTACAAGTGTCGTCTAGTTATTTCTATAGTTTTCTCGAGTCAACTATGTACTTTTCTTTTTATTAAACAGAGTATTGGATTTGTAATAGTCTATCCATTATGAAATAAAGGATTGGGTTATCTTGCTATTTTGCGCATCTCTGTCTTCGTGTCGAATACACGACCACTCTGATTGACATGATTGATATAGACACGTCGCGCATCTCCGGGTATCTTCCGCGCTCGGGGCGTGACAGTCTTTGTGGTATCAGAGCCTAAGGTATTCAATTCCTAGGAAACCCAAGTCCAAGGATAGGTTTCAAAACCTTTAACCAAGTGAGAGTGGGTAGAACCAAGGGTTAAATGATCAAGGAGTCCTTTATGAGATCATAGTGATATAATACTAACATAGCTATTGTAATTGTAGGATAATGGCTGCCGAACGTGCTCAATGGCGCAACATGCAGCGTACCCTTCAAGGGATGACCCAAGTGCTACAACAGGTAGCACAAGGTGGTGCTCCACGAGCTGGAAGCTTACACCAAGCATTCAAGAATATGAATCCCCCGAAGTTCATGGGATCGACCGATCCAGACGAGGCCGAGCATTGGGTTCGGGAGATTGAACGTATATTCCGTGTTATGCAATGCACGGATCAGGACAAAGTCTTATTAGCTACTTTCCAGTTAGAAAAGGATGCTAGATGCTGGTGGGAGTCGATTGAAGCTACACTTGACCCAACTCAAGTTACATGGGGTGAATTCGTTGAATATTTCAACGCCAAATATTTCTCTGATAGGGTCCAGGAAAAGAAGGCCGCCGAGTTTGCCGCATTAAAGCAAAGATCTTTATCGGTGGCTGATTATGAAGCACAGTTCTCTAGACTGTCTAGATATGCTAAGCATTTAATTAGCACGGAAAAGATGAAAGCCCGTCGATTCCTTAATGGGCTTAGGCCCCACTACATTACGCAACTGGCGCCTATGGATATCCAAGTTTATTCTGAAATAGTGCGCCGAGCTCAGTTGCTTGAAGATGCCACGGAACTATCTGATAGGATCCGTGGGAAGGACAAAAAGGAGCAAGTCACAAGTTCGGGTTCTTTCAAACCCAACTTTAAGAAGAGGCCCAATAATGGAGGTTCTTCCTCTCAAGATCAGAAGATCAAGAAATCCAAGCCTTTCTCTATCACCACTACACCTTCAAACGTAGTATGCAAGCATTGTGACAAGGCTGGTCACAAAACAGAAGAATGCTGGAGGAAATTAGGAGCATGTCTCCGTTGTGGGAGTCGTGAACATCGGATTCCCGATTGTCCATTAATGAATGACCAAGCCGGTGAGGGTAAACGCCCAGTGACAAGGAACGCGCGTCTTCATGCAATCCAAGAGACCGAACCAGAAGAAGAAGGCGGATTGGTGGAAGGTACATTAAAGATTTGTTCCAAATATGCACATGTTTTATTTGACACGGGTGCATCGCATTCCATTATTTCCAAGAAGTTTGCTGACCCATTACCTCTAGAACCAGAATGGATGAAATTAATATTGTCTACTCCTCTCGGAAACGAGACGGATATCACACATCATTACCAAAACTGTGAGGTACTGGTTCGAGGAAAGAATTTTCCTATTGATCTTATCTGCTTAGATCTAAAAGAGTATGATGTTATACTAGGAGCAGATTGGTTATCCAAATACCAGGCAACGGTTGATTGCCGTGATAGCAAGATTGTTTTCAAGGAATTTCCGGAACTGACTTATACTAGTCCTAAGAGTCGAAGCAAATCCCCTCTTATTTCGGCTCTTCGAGCAAGCAAGCTCGTCAAGAAAGGATGTGTATCCTTTCTTGCTTTTGTCACTATTAAAGAAGCTAAAGAAACCAAGATAGAGGACATTCAGGTAGTGCGAGAATTTCCAGACGTATTTCCGGAAGAATTGCCGGGATTACCCCCGCAAAGAGATGTGGCCTTTACCATCGACTTAGTCCCTGGTGCTGGTCCTGTTTCAAAGGCACCCTATAGAATGTCCCCTGCAGAACTGAAAGAATTGAAGAAGCAATTGATGGAATTGATTCAAAAAGGGTTCATTAGACCAAGTACTTCCCCGTGGGGAGCACCAGTCTTATTTGTAAAGAAGAAGGATGGATCCATGAGATTATGTATCGACTATCGACAGTTGAATCATCTTACTATCAAGAACAAGTATCCACTGCCGAGAATCGATGAATTATTTGATCAGATTTCTGGATCCAAATATTTCTCCAAGATTGATCTCAGGTCTGGTTATCATCAATTGAGGATCAAGGACGAAGATATTCATAAAACTGCGTTCAGAAGCAGGTATGGCCACTATGAATTTGTTGTTATGCCTTTTGGACTAACAAATGCCCATGCCGCCTTTATGCAGTTAATGAATAGCATATTCAGACCTTACTTGGATCAATTCATAGTAGTCTTCATTGATGATATATTGATATATTCCAAGACTAAGGAAGAACATGAAGAGCATTTGAGGATTTCATTACAAATCTTGAGGACAAATCAATTATATGCTAAGCTCAGCAAATGCGAATTCTGGCTTGAAGAAGTGGCTTTTCTCGGACATGTGATATCCAAGGATGGATTATCTGTAGATCCGTCAAAGGTTGAAGCAGTTAGGAAATGGGAAAGACCAACCAATGCTAGCGAGATCAGAAGTTTCTTAGGTCTTGCAGGATATTACAGGCGATTCATCAAAGACTTCTCAAAAATCGCCGTGCCACTTACAAGGTTAACTCGTAAGGAGATCCGATATGAATGGAGTGAGGAATGTGAAAGAAGTTTCCAAACTCTCAAAGATCATCTCACTACAGCTCCAGTGTTAGCTCTACCAACAGAATGAGAGAAATTCGAGGTCTACACTGATGCTTCTGGCATTGGCCTCGGATGTGTCCTAATGCAATAAGGAAAGGTCATAGCATACTCTTCACGTCAACTGAAGAAGCATGAGGAGAATTACCCCGTCCATGACTTAGAACTGGCCGCGGTAGTATTTGCCCTAAAGATATGGAGACGCTACTTATATGGAGTACAATTTACTGTATACTCCGATCACAAAAGTCTCAAATATCTATTTTCGCAAAAGGAGCTAAACATGAGACAAAGACGCTGGCTAGAATATCTCAAGGACTTCGACTTCAATATACAATACCATCCCGGAAAGGGTAATTATGTTGCTGACGCCCTTAGTCGAAAGCCGAGAGCAATGATAGCAAATTATATGATGCAAGAATGGAAGTTACTTGAACAATTCTCCGAGCTCAATATAAGCTTGGACACGGAATCCAAAACACTATCTCATGTAAGCATACAGTCAGACTTATTATCTGAGATACAAACACTTCAGGATGATGATCCTATATTAGTGGAAATCAAAGGCAGATTAGAAGGACAATCTGATTTTCAACTAACTTCTGATGGAAGATTATCGTTCAAAGATAGAACTTGTATTCCTGATTGTCCGGAATTAAAGAAGAAGATCTTAGATGAAGCTCACAGATCAAGATACACTATTCATCCTGGATCAACTAAAATGTACCAAGATGTAAAGAGGAACTTTTGGTGGCCCAATATGAAAAGAGAAATAGCGGACTATGTATCACGCTGTCTTACATGCCAACAGGTCAAGGCGGAACACCAAAAGCCTGTGGGAAAACTACAGCCTCTAGATATTCCTAAGTGGAAATGGGAGGATATTGGTATGGACTTCATCATGGGTTTGTCTAAATCTAAAGGAGGACATGATGGAATCTGGGTTATCATTGACCGATTAACTAAATCAGCACATTTCTTGCCAATAAAGAGCCGATGGTCAATTGATGTGCTAGCTGCACTGTACATCAAGGAAATAGTCAGGATACATGGAATTCCTGTCTCAATCGTGTCTGACAGAGATCCCCGTTTTACTTCTCATTTTTGGAAGGGATTACAACATTCGTTGGGAACAAGGCTCAACTTTAGTACTGCTTTTCACCCACAAACGGATGGTCAGACCGAGCGAACTAATCAAGTTGTTGAAGATATGCTGAGAGCATGCATTATTGACTTTGGAGGAAGCTGGCATGACCACTTACCTTTAGTTGAATTTGCATATAATAATAGCTACCAAGCTAGTATCCAAATGGCACCTTTCGAAGCCTTATACGGAAGAAGTTGCCGATCTCCCATATGTTGGAACGAAGTTGGAGAGAAACAACTATTAGGTCCAGACATGGTAAGGGATACAACTGAGAAGATACAGGTAATCAGAGAAAGATTACAAGTTGCTCAGACAAGGCAAAAGGCTTATGCTGATACCAGGAGAAGAGATCTTGAATTCCAGGTTGGAGATCATGTATTTCTCAAGATATCGCATGGACGTGGCATACGAAGGTTTGGTGTTAAGGGCAAGCTTACGCCAAGATTCATCGGACCATTTGAGGTACTCGAAAGAGTTGGCGAGGTTGCTTATCGCATCGCGTTGCCTCCTCAGTTGTCCGAGGTACACAATGTATTTCACATATCTATGTTGAAGAAGTATGTGCACGATCCGTCACATATTATTGAGCATGGAGATCTGGTGATCCAGAAAGATCTCACATATGAACAGAGGCCTTTGAAGATATTAGATCGAGAAATACGAGCTCTAAGGAATAAGGTTATTCCCATGCTCAAGGTGCAATGGAATAAGAATCCTGAACGCGAAGCGACATGGGAGACCGAGGAATCTATGAAGAAACGATTTCCCGAGTTATTCTAAGAGATATATGTCCTACACTCTCCACGTGTATAAATATATATATATTGAATTTGGGGACCAAATTCTTTTTAAGTGGGGGAGGGTGTAGCAACCCTAATAAATGAATAATTGAAATGAATTAAAACATATATATTACAGAAGTAATATAGATAATAAGAATAGGGTTAGTTAGACAAAATAAAACAAATTAAAAATAACGCCTCTTATTAAGGCGTTAATTTATAAAGAAACGCCTCTATCAATGGCGTGAATAAAGAAAGGACGCCCACACCTGCGGTCGTCAGTTCTCACGCGACCAAATGGGTAAGTAAAAGAAACGCCCCTATCTTGGGCGTGTTTTAAAACACGAAACGCCCTTTCTCAAGGCGCTTTTTAAGAAACGCCCTGATATAAGGCGTCAATTAAATAATACACGCCCTGACCAAAGGCGTTAATTCTGTTCGTGAGCCGTTCGAACCCAGAGCTTATCCCGGGAAGATCAACCTAATCTAGTAAGTGTCTATTAGAGTAAGGACTCTATTAGGGATATATTACCCTCAATCAAACACTACTCTTGTTAGGACTTCCAAAATCCTATAAATAACATGTTCGATCGAACCCTAAAACCCATTTGATCGAACATCTGCTGCTAGGTACGTGAAGAACAAACTATTCCTTTGATCTCTGCTTTGCCTACACGAAGAACTAATGATTCTTCACTCTCTTTTTTCTTCTTACAGGTTGAGGAAGCCTAGACTTCGTGAAGAACAAGGGTAAATTCTTCTAAACTTCCATCTTCAGCCAAGCTTATGAAGAAATTTCTAATATCTCTTCATATTCCTCTGTAGGAAAACTCTAGGGATCGACCAAAGAACAAAGGTTCTCTGCCTACTGCTGATTCAGTTTATCCTTATCAACGTCTTCACGTGTCTGTCGCCCTCAAATCCATTGTTAAGGTAGGATTTTCTCAAGTTATTGTAGCCCAAATAAGAATTAATGCAAGATATCTATACATAAGCATGGCATGCATACTGTTTATAAGGTTTTATTACGTCCTCTGCAATACTTTGAAAGAAACGCCCTTGATTAGGGCGCTACTTTAAAAAGAAACGACCATAGCAGTGGTCGTCAATTTCATATTTGACGTCCTGTACGCAGGCGTTAATTTCATAAGAATCGCATATGATTAATAATTGATCCTGTTTAAAAATTACAATACATATGAAATATTGATTTTTAATATCTTGCATGACTCTGTGAATTCCTGTTAAATTTTACTGCCATGACATGTCTCCTGTCTCTCGAAATATTATTTATTAAAATATCGTAAATTCCTTGAAATTCACGACTTGGACAAAGTCGTTTTTCATATTTTAACGCCCCAGAACAAGGCGTGAATCTGAAAAGTAACGCCCCTTCCTAGGGCGTGTATCTGTTAAAATCCTGAAATTCACATATTCTGTAAAATGGAATTAGAAAGTAACGCCCCTTCCAAGGAAGCGTTTTTGATAAATTTCTGAGAATAATTATATCCCGTCGAATATGTAAATGATGAGACGCCAGCTTTTGCAGTCGTCAACTTTGAAGAAACGCCCCGAGGAAAGGCGTGTTTTTGATAAATTAATGAAATAATGGAAGTTCCGCAAATTGGCAATATATGTAAACACCCTTCTGTTAGGCGTTAATTATTCAATACACGACTTTACTTAAGTCGTTATTTTACTGTAAACTGATTTTATCCTGATTCTATTACCGATGGTTTCATATTATACATATATATATATATATCGGCACTATTCTCCATTCCGTGAGTATAGTCCCACTTTTCACGTTGATTTATCGATCACACTCAACTCTCATTGACATACAAGCTCTCCATTGGACATTCCGTTCCTTTGGACTAGCGAGTTAGTCATAGAGACCTCTGTAAGACTCCTCGTAGCCTTGGATTCCCTCAAGGCCGACTGAGCTGGTTGTACCCTAAAAACCCATTACACGATCCTTGCCATGTCAATCTAAAGAAATATGGTATACCGGCCCTTATGATTATACAAAGAGTATATCATAAGAAATTCTTAATGGGATGATGATATCATGCCATATCATGTCATTCTTGTAAACCCCAATTCTATGATAAGAATGAGGGTATCTTGCTTGATCTTATGTTCGTGTGGACCTCAATTCTATATAAAGAATGTCCATATCGATTTATCATGGTACCTAAGTTAAGGGAACCATATTCTACCTAGTTTTATCGAACTCGTGATTATACCATTATTATCGCCATTCTATGTCCTTTGTCATATTTTTGGACTCTATTCTATCAATGTTGTCATGCGTATCTACAAGCTTGATTATTGAAATTCTATATTGGCTATATAAACAAGAGTGGATGTCAAAACACATGATAAATGCCTGCGCATATAGGGCCCGATCTGGTCCTGGGAGGAGCACCCGAAAGTACTTGTGCCCATGGGAGTTAAAATGATAAGGTATCTGGCATTATACCGAGTACTTGACTTGCTTGATTGGACATTCCACACACATCTTGTACTTGAATCGTACTTGACTTTACATGAAATGCGTGGCCTGAAAAAGGGTAATTTACTTGCTTGATACATGATAGCCAAAGTTCTTGACATGACTTGTTAAATGTACTCGCTTGAATATCTTGAATAAACTTGTTATCTTGTTGAAAGTTCATGGTAAGTTCATCTTATTTCCTTGATACTACATTCTATCTATCCTGTCGTTTTATGCGAGCATGCATAGCTTTATTGCATTCATGAAAATGTAATTACTTAAACCCCTTGCTAGTACTTGAGATATAATTTCCTACTGAGCGTTCGCTCATTCCGTTTGTCCCTTTGTACTTTTCAGGTAAGTCCGACGACGATGGAAGTCAATCGGATGGGAATGGTCAAGAGTGAAAGTGATAGAGCTTCTACAAGTGTCGTCTAGTTATTTCTATAGTTTTCTCGAGTCAACTATGTACTTTTCTTTTTATTAAACAGAGTATTGGATTTGTAATAGTCTATCCATTATGAAATAAAGGATTGGGTTATCTTGCTATTTTGCGCATCTCTGTCTTCGTGTCGAATACACGACCACTCTGATTGACATGATTGATATAGACACGTCGCGCATCTCCGGGTATCTTCCGCGCTCGGGGCGTGACATCTTGAGTTCTTCCTTGTTCTTCCTTGCTTTGGGGGTTTATTCTTGGTCTTGGAGCTTTAAGCCAATTACTTTGATCAAAGGAGGAGCTAAGAGGTGCTATTTATAGAGAGGACTTCACAGTTCACTGAGAGAAATCAAATCCAAATAGGAATGAACCTTTAAGATCGTATTCCAAGTAGGAACCGGAAGCTCACTGTGGGGGTGAATTCGCATCCACTACAGTGGCCACAGATTCTTTAATTAGCGTCTGCTTAGCAGATGCCAATTCTTGAACTTGCGCCTTTCCGAAAGGATGCAAATTCTTGGAGTTTACTGAATTTTGGCTTTTCATATAATTCACATTATTTTGGCTAACCTTTTATTGCAAATCGATTCAAAACTTCTTTGGCCACAAATGACACCACAAATTTTTATTATCTATAATTCTTTGGGCTAACCATTTTTGGGTGGAGGAAAATAGCGGAGTTGAGCATAATTTCATCATTTATGCAGGTTGTCGAAATGCTTCGCTATTCCCCGCGGTGTTATCTTTTTACTATATGGTATCTACATTACTAGAATATATCAAGGACCTTGTGGCTTTGATGAGCCTGGAATTTGAGTTCCCCTTCAACAAAAATAGTGATAAATCCAGAGGAGTCTTGGTCACACGGATAGGTCGTTGGGCCATCTAAGATTGGGAACGATGGTTCCACTTTCTGAGTTGATGCATGGATAAACAGGCTTCGGCTTAGTGTCAGTTCAGGAAATCAGAGTCCTGACCTAGTCTGGACAGCTTAACAATATTATCTTTGATTATTTTTTATTTTAGTTTGTTTTATTTTTTTCTTTTAGCCCAGCATGCATCATGTAGGAATTTGATTTAATAGCGAAAAATCCCATATTAAGTCAGTAATGAGGATCTCTAGCTCTTGATTTGACCTGGCATGAGATATTCCATTATAAATTGAGTACTCTATTCTCTTTGAAGCCACTTAGGCATATTTCTTGAAAACACCATTGTTTTGGATTCTTATCCTATCTCTAGACATTCGTCCTTTTTCTAAAAATCCACCTTGGTTACAGAACGTCCACATTGGCTGGTGAGGAGGGTAAAATTGGTATGGCCCATGTAAGGCCCATTATGTCAGGCCCGCTCCGGCCAGAGATCTATAGTGCACATGACGGACCCTTGACGACCGCGGCCCTCAGCGGATGACTCGAGGTGGACAGTCCTCAGATTCGCCAGCTCACGAAGGGCGTCAGCCCAGGTGCAACGGACGCCAAACGGCTCTCCCACGACTGAACATTACCTCCCACGACATCGGCCTCAACTCCACTAAAGGCCAGCACGCCTTACAGGTGCTGTGAGATCCGCCTGAGAATCGCCCGACTCCAGAGGAACGGGCCCTCAACGGGAAACTCTCCACGATCACGGAGAGGCATTACCCCACTACTCTCGCCCTTCCCTACTATGGGATAGGCCCTCACCGCCAGGATAACCCCTATAAAGGGACACATGGACACGGAGACGTGGGGGATAGACTTACAAGACCAGCAAGAGAGAGACCCCGATTGCGAAGCCTCGAGATTAGTTTCCACAAAGTAGAACTCCGGTCATCTTTTGAATACCCTTTCCGCCCAGTGAGCACTCTCTGAGCGTTCACTGGGTACGGCGAGAACTCTTGCGGAAGACCGACCGTCCCTCCAGGGTTGCTCAATCGCCTCTCATCTCTCTCGCTCTCCTCTGTTCGTCCTCAAATTTTCATCTTCCAAGGCTCTGACTTAAGCATCAGAGGGTTGTCCCCTGGGGTAGCGCCTAGGGCTCCTTATGATGCCATTTTCTTGGTGATTGCAGGCTTCCATGGGTGGCTAGATGATCCTTCCCTAACAAACAAATTTAAAAGTGTGGTACGAGGCCTAGGAACCATAATTCCACATCTACAGCTGGTAATCGCTCTCCAATGGTGAAACCTACGGGTCGACGACCTGGGGTACTTCCCCGACATTGGAAGTTGATCTTTCCTCTTCTTCTTCTATGCCCACATGTACATCTTAGTTTAGTTCTTCATCCAAACAATTGTTTCCTTTTAGTAATCTTCTAAAGATTGCTTCACTTAGAACTGTGGAAAATTTTCTATCGCTTGGTGTTAAGTGCGTGTCACATCACACCTTGGCATCTACTTTTTAGTCTGTTTCCACGTCATTCCACTCCGCTACATTTCATTTCGTTCCACTACACTTCATTTCATTTTGTCTCACTCCCCTGCAAAGTAGACACCAAGATGGGACAGCTATAGACACGCTAAAATTGACGCTAAGTTGAGTAAATCTCATGTCACATTATAATGCCCTGAAGTAGACCTCATCATTGGTTTAATAGGGTGATTTTTCTATTTTTATGAGATTTTTGGAATTAACGTCTTGGACATGGAGGCCATTTCAAGGAATTTGCGCCTTCTCGGGGAGGCGCATATTAATTTGGGTCTGCTCTCATGTCGCATATCCCCTTACTATTTGTGGATTTTATTTCAAATTAAAATTCATATTTTGAAGAATTAGTGCCTTCTCGGAGAGGCGCATATTAATATGCGTCTATGACCCAGTCGCTAATTTCCTTACTATTTTTTGAATTTTATTTTGAATTAAAAATTCATATTTCGAGGAACTCGTGCCTCTCTCGAAGGTTGGTCGTTGACATTAATTCCTTTTTTTTATTTTTAGAAAACTTTTTATTTCCTTATTTTATTCCAGAAAGAAATGTCTTCAACCTAGACGCTAATTTAATTAGCGTCGTATACCGTTGACGTCATTTTCGTTCCGCGTCGGATTCGTCTCCTACCTCCTTTTGCATGGCATTCCGATCAGGATTGGGTTTTGGTGATCTTCGGTAACAAGTAAAACCTACTATGGAAATGTTTCCCATGTTAAAATCCCACTAAAATAGGCATTAACTCTCCTATAAATACCCACTTCGAGATCGCTGTTCAGGGGTTAGAGAAAAAAAGAGAGAAAAAGAAGAACTCTGGCAGCTCTGTCTTTAGACCTGGAGAGGGGGATTTCCGCAGCCCACCACCAAGGCAGCCCAACAAGACCCACGCGGTCTAACTAGGCGAGCCCACCCGAGTGATAGCCCACCAGGCCCACTCGGGGAAGAAAAGCCCAATAAATAAAGACTCGAGGAACCAACTCTCCACGGCGGCCTTCTAGGCTCGGAGGGCCCGAGACAACGGTCAGGTCGGATGGAAGGTCCGGTCTAAAGCCCACTCTCCGACCGAGAGAAAGAGGCTCCAGCCGACCTATCCGACCCCACCTTCGCTGGGCCATGCCTATCGCTCGGACACGAGCTAGCATCCCCGTAGCTCGGTGAGACCGCTTGATTACCTGCAGGTGCGGCCGTTCAGAGTCCTCCGGCAGCGGGAGAGTCATGGGAGCTGCCGAACTCCAAGGGGATAACGCCCCCACGATCCGGCCATGAAAGCCCCCGATGAAGACGTAACTCCCGCCGGGAAGCCCTCAGCTCACCGGACTCTTAAAAGGCGATGCACTATTTAAGTAAGGGAGACCCTCCGGAAGATGGTAAGATGAACTAGCCCTTCACATACCCTAAGCTCCTGGGCACGATTCGCTTCACCCTTGGTGGAGAGGATTCTCGCGCATCAGCTCTCTCCTTCCCTCATTATCGCTTCCACCATCGCTCTACTGACTTAGCCATCGGAGGGTTTTCCCCCAGGGAGATCCCCTGGGCCCTCTGATACGTTTCCCTTCTCTTGCAGATTCATCTTCTGGTGATCCACAGCCCGCTCAGGACCCAGCGCGAGATTCCGCCTCTTCATCTGGCGCCGTCTGTGGAAAATGCACGAAGAGTCAAGATGGTGAGAAAAAGCTCAGGGAGGAGATCCGCCAGCGGGGCAGGTAAGGCTGTGGCAGCGGGAGGCGTCCCCCCTAGGGTCTCGCAGAGCCCCCCCTCCAATGCCAGCGTCCCCGCCAACAGGCCACCACCCCCCCCCCGGCGGAGACAGGGGCACCCCTCGACGGCGGCGCCAACGCCTTCCAAGCCCTCAACGAGAAGATGGACGTCCTCGTAGAGCTCATGAGGGCCCAGGCGGCCCGAGACGCAAGGTCCCGCGCCCCGTCAGGAAGTCCCCCTCGAAGGAGTGCAACGCAGCACACCGCCGGAGGCCGCTTCACCCTCCGCGGCCGACAGCTCCTCCGCAACGACGTCGGAGGACCCTCGCAAGCTCCGCCTGCGGAGCAAGAGGCTTCCTCCATGCCGAGGAAAGGGAAGCAGGGGGCTAAGCCGCTGCTCCCGGGCACCAGCGCTCCGGGAGATCGCCATGACGCCCCCCCCAGCCCCACGGCACGGCCACAGCCGGAGCTGTCTCTCCGGCTACGAGATTTTGAAAGACGGTTCACAGAGCAAGAGCGCGCCCTTCGCGTCCTGCAGAAGACCTCTTTCCCGGAGGATGAGGAGAAATCCCCTTTCTCCGAGTACATCTTGAAGGTAGAGGTCTCTCCTAGAGCCTCCATCCCAACCTTCAAGCTCTACGACGGCCAGGGCGACCCAGCCGACCACTACGATAGCTTCGACGCCCTGGTGACCCTGCATGGAACACCGGATCCCATCAAATGCCGAGCCTTCGCGGCCACCCTGGTCCAGGGTGCTCAGGCATGGTTCCGAGCCCTCGCCCCGGGGTCTATCCGAGACTTCAGGCAGTTCGGGCGCATTTTTCAAGGAGAGCTTCGCCGGTAGCGCCCCCCCCCAAGGTCGGTAGCGGGGCTCCTGGCTCTCAAACAGGCGCAAGGGGAGAGGCTCCGGACTTACGTCCACCGATTTAAATCGGAAGCCCTTAGGATCCCCCGCCTGGATGTGGCCTCAGCCACAACCGCACTGACCGGGGGCACCCGGGACGAGAATCTCCCCCGCGAGCTTGTCCTCCACCCTCCCTCGACCCTTGCCGAGCTAGTGACTCTGGCACTGTGCCACGCCGAGTGCGAAGAGGTACTCAGCGCCTGCCGAGACACAACCGGCTCGGGTCGGGAGGGGGACAAAAAGCGGGCCTCCGAGCCAAACCCTGGCTCGAGCAAGAAGCGCGATCGGGAAGGAGAGCGCAAGAGAAAGTACGAGCGGTATACCACCTTGACTGCACCAGTCTACGAGATCTATGAAGACATCAAAGACTCGGGACTTCTCCGCCAGCCCGAGCCTATGAGGTCGAAGAACCGCAAGCGGGACAGGCATTGCCTGTTCCACGGCGACCACGGGCACCACACCAGAGATTGCCATCAGCTCCAGGACGAGATCGAGCGCCTCATCCGTCTGGGGCATCTAGCCCGGTTCACAACCGGGCACAAAGAAGATCGAGACGCCGCAGAGGAGATCGACAACGCCCCCCGAGGGGTCCACATCAACGTCACCTCCGGCGGAGCGGCATCGGGAGGCGACACCAGCCGAGGAAGGAAACGTCATGCCGAGCGGGCCAGCCGAGCCTTAGAGCCCCCCAAAGGCCCGCCTATGGAGCCCCAGGTCATAGTCTTCTCCGACCAAGACTTGGAAGGGCTGAGCACCCCGCATGACGATGCCCTCGTTATCTCGGCCACGATAAATCACTGTAATGTAGACAGGATTTTGGTTGATAATGGGAGCGCCCCCGATGTATTATCTTATGACTGTTTCCTCAAGATGGGGGAAGACCCATCCAAGCTCCGCCCGATCCGAACACCCCTGTGCGGGTTTAATGGCCTGGCCACCTACCCTGAGGGAGCCCTAAGCCTGCCGGTCACTATCGGCACCCCACCCAAAACCGTTACGGTCATAGTGGACTTCATAGTGATTAAAGGTATGATAGCGTACAACGCCATTTTCGGCCGAAAAATTCTCAGCCGAATAAAGGCCGTACCATCTACCTATCACCAAAAAATGAAGTTTCCCACCAAAAACGGGTTGGGGGAAGTCCGAGGTAACCAGGCCACGGCTAGAAGGTGCTACAATATCTCGGTGGAAGCCTCAAGGCCGGACGGGAAGGATAAGGGCCCCAGGGGAGTCGAAGGAAAAACCGTAACCGCCGAGCCTGGTGGCGAATTATTAACGATATTCCTGAACGATGACCCGGCCCTTGGAGTGACGATCGGTTCTGACCTACCACCGAAGGAACAGCAGCAATACAAGGAGTTTCTTTCTGGGTACGTCCGGGTCTTCGCTTGGTCCGACGATCAACTCCCTGGTATACCAGAGGAAACTGTGATGCACAAGCTTAACCTCGACGCCACCGTGAGGCCCGTACAGCAGCGGAGGAGGAAGCATGCGCCCGAGAAACAGGCGATCATCAAGGCGCAGGTCACCAAGGGACAAGAGACTGGTCTTTTCAGACCGGTCCTGTACCCAACGTGGCTAGCCAACGTCGTCCTGGTACCAAAGACCACCGGCAAGTGGCGAATGTGCGTAGACTTCACCGATCTGAACAAGGCCACCCCCAAGGACTGCTATCCACTGCCGAGCATCGACCAACTGGTTGACTCAACCTCGGGCAACGAGATACTCAGTTTCCTGGATGCCTATTCGGGTTATCATCAGATCCGAATGAGCCCTGAAGATGTCGAGAAGACCGCCTTCATCACCGACTACGGCGTGTACTGCTACACCCGGATGCCTTTCGGATTGAAGAATGCTGGAGCCACATACCAGCGACTGGTCAACCATATGTTCGAGGGACAGTTAGGTCGGAACGTCGAGGCCTACATCGACGACATGCTTGTCAAGACCCCGAGGGTCCAAGACCACCTCACCGACCTGGCCGAGACTTTCGGCACCCTCATGAAGTACAGTATGAAGCTCAACCCCACCAAGTGTGCCTTTGGAGTAAGATCCAGGAAGTTCCTGGGTTTCCTGGTCACTCAGCGGGGGATCGAAGCAAACCCTGACAAGGTCCAGGCCATCTGGACATGCGCCCGCCCACGTGCATCAAAGACGTCCAGCGTCTGACGGGGCGTGTTGCCGCTCTCAGTCGTTTCCTGTCCCGTGCGGCCGAACAATGCTTGCCCTTCTTCAAGCTAATGAGGGGGCCTAAAATAGCGTCTACTACGTTCGTATGGGACGGGGAATGCCAGACAGCGTTCGCCGAGCTCAAAGAGCTCCTAGCTTCGCCCCTGGTGCTTTCCAAGCCCATCGCGGGTGAGGTTTTGCTGCTCTATCTCTCGGCGACGCCATCAACGGTCAGCTCGGTCCTAGTCAGAAATGACTCAGGAGTCGAGAGGCCGGTCTACTACACCAGCAAGGTGCTCGGCGAGGCCGAGCGGAGGTACCCCGCAACCGAGAAACTCGTGCTAGCGTTGGTTACCTCTGCAAAGCGCCTCCGACCCTACTTCCAGGGGCATCCCATCACCGTGCTGACCGGCGAGCCATTGAAGAAGATTCTGGCCCACCCCGAGGCCTCGGGGCGACTCGTCAAATGGGCCATCATGCTCGGGGCATACGGCATCTCGTATCGGCCACGATCAGCTATCAAGGGGCAAGCGCTCGCCGACTTCATCGCCGAGAGCACCGTTCCGATCGAGGACAGGCCTCCGACAGCAACCGGGCCAACCTGGGAGCTGTTCGTCGATGGATCGTCCAACTCGGTCGGTAGCGGCACAGGGATCCTCCTAAGGTCCCCCGAAGGAATAGAGTTGCAGTACGCCCTAAAGTTCAACTTTCCGGCGTCCAACAATGCTTCCGAGTACGAGGCCCTTATCTCGGGGGCCCGCATGGCCCGACGGTTGGGGGCTGAGCGAGTCAGGATCCACACCGACTCCCAGCTGGTCGCAAGCCAGGTCAGCGGCGAGTACGAAGCTCGGGAGGCACCTATGATCAAATACCTCCAGTTGGTCCGGAGCCTGGCCCAGCAGTTCGTGGAGTTCGAGGTAGTCCGAATAGCCCGGGAGCAAAACTCTCGGGCGGACGCCCTCTCCCGACTGGCCTCCTCCCTAGACCCGGAAGGTACACGATCGGTCCTCCTAGAAGGGCTAGAGCGCCCGAGCATAGACTCGGAGCTCCTCGCCATTGACTCGGCCACTCCCGACGACTGGCGCTCCCCCTACCTATCCTGGCTACGGGACTCCCAAGAACCCTCCGACTCTCCAGAAGCCCGCCGGATGAAGTACCAAGCTCGGCGCTTCGTCCTCCTCGACAACGCCCTCTACTGAAGATCGTTCTCCGGGCCACTTCTGAAGTGTCTCGGCCCCGACGAAGCGGGCCAAGCTATTGAGGAGATTCATCAAGGCTTGTGTGGAGCACATTCAGGAGGTCGGTCGCTGGCTAGAATCCTGCTAAGGCAAGGATACTGGTGGCCGACCCTACAACGCGACTGCACGGCTTATGTACAACATTACGACCGTTGCCAGCGGTTCGACCATTTGGTCCACCAGCCGGCCACGGAACTTGTCGCCCTTACCGAGCCTTACCCTTTCGCTCGGTGGGGGATCGACATCCTTGGGCCATTCCCAACGGCCCAATCCCAAAAGAAGTTCATCATCGTCGCCATCGACTACTTCACCAAGTGGGTCGAGGCTGAAGCAACAGCGAGGATCACCGAGACAGTCGTCTGGGGTTTCGTATGGAAATCGATCATTCGTCGCTTTGGCGTCCCCCGAGTGATAGTGAGCGATAACGGGCGGCAATTCGACTCTCGATACTTCCGAGATAGATGCGCCGACCTAAATATCCGCAACCACTTCACTTCGGTCGCCCACCCTCAGGCCAACGGGCTGGTTGAAAATGCCAACAAGACAATCTTGAAAGGCATAAAAACCAGACTCGGCAAGGCTAAGGGTAGCTGGCTCGAGGAACTGCCTAGCGTACTATGGTCGCACCGAACGACCCCCAGAACGGCAACCGGTGAGACCCCTTTTCAACTGGTATATGGCACCGAAGCCGTCGTTCCATTGGAAATCGCCAATCCATCTCTCCGAGTGATTAGCTTTTTGCCCGAGGCAAACGAGCAGAAGCTGCTCGAGAACCTCGACCTGGCAGACGAACTCCGAGAGATCGCCAACGTCCGAGCTACGGAATACCAGCGCCGCCTCACTCGGTACTACAACGCCAAAGTCCGAGGCAGACAATTCCGACCAGGGGACTTCGTCCTCAGGAAGGCAGAAGCCTCTCGACCACTAGAGGCGGCGGGCAAGCTATCCCCCAACTGGGAAGGCCCCTACTGAGTGATCGAGACGCTCGGGAAAGGTGCGTACAGGTTAGCCACAATGGAAGGGGAACCCATTCCCCGGACATGGAACGCAACCACACTACGCAGATTTTATTTCTGAATACTGTATCAACAAATTGGGTAAAATAAACCCCCTTATCTTTCGCATTCATTCAAGATAACTGTTGGTACATCAGAAAGGCAACTGCCAATACATTACATAACAAAATGCGAAAATCCATCTGGCACCACAGCAAACGGCCATCGCCCGGTCGACCCGGTCTTGACCTTCTCGCATCCAGCCACTGACTCTGCCTCGCGTAGAAACTGGCTCGGACAAGAGATGGTCGACCCAATTGGCTCGGGTGGTCCGTGACAAAGGTGACAGAGGGACGGCAAGGAGAAGGCCACCTTTCACGCAAGGAAGGCTACCTTCCAAGTTGGCAACAACCTGGAAAAAGGGCACGCCGTGAAGGTCCCCTTTCTTCCAAACTGCCAACTCTTTGGAGGCGAACAGAAAGCAAGCAGCCCCCGAAGAGTGAATGAAATGAAGAACAAAAGAGAGAGAAAGAGGCAGCGCACGGGGGTAAGGAAGGGACTGGAGCCGCCTCCTCCCCTCCCACGGGGGGGAATGGCGGCCGGCATCCCTAACTCCCCCATCCGCCCTCCATCTCGGCGTCCGCCCGGAAGCCTCGCCGGAGCCAAGAGGAGGAAAACGGCGTGCCCCCGCACGTCGAAGCCCTCTCCCGATCCGCGCGGCGACCGTCGGACCCGCCTCATGCACGCGCGGCGACCGTGGGACCCGACCGATATTCCAGGACATCTGGAACCGGCCGCTCCCCATCGTCTGCAGCATCACCTTCTGAAGGGTCCTCCATGTTCCGATCGCGGTGGCGCAACGCAAAGCGAAGACGAGGGAATAAGAGCAGACCGCCGGCGAAAGTCCTAAGTGTTAAGAGAGAAGGAGCGCCCTTCGGTCCTTTTTATAGGCCAAGGGAGGCCACGCGCCTTAAAAGACTCCCCCCTCGAAAACACGCTACAGGACCTCCCTGGAAGGTCACCTCGAAATCCCTGCCCCCCGCCCTAGCGGGATTCGCGAAGCACCTCGCCTTTCAAAGCATGGTAATACGGAAGGACGCCCGCCAGAAGTCTCCCGAATAGACATGCGAAAACGGCGCAAAAAATATCGGCACTTTCCAACTGCCACGATACGCCAACCAAATCACAGCAAAGATAACGAGCAAATAAAGTAAGTTATTTATTGCCTCCCATAAAAGCCTCTTACAACGAGGAAGACGGACAAAAAGGGGAAGGGGCAAAATAAAGTTACATCAGGCCTCGGGCCCACTTTGAAGCTCGGGAACCGCAGTAGGGGACGCGTCACCCCCGGTACCCTCGGTGACGGCCGGCCCGGACACTGACCTCGCCTGTGCGAGAACTGTCCCGGTCGCGAGCCCTCCCGAGGCCTCCGGAGCCGGTGACCCCGCTGAAGGCGATTCCCCCGGTCCTTCCCCGGCCGAAGATGAGGAGCTGGAATCTGACTCGTCCGAGTCATAATGCTGGCCGTAAGGAAAGTCACCTCCGGCCAGGTGCTCATTAGCATAGTTCATCGCTCGGTGATAGCCCTGCTTGAACCCCTTTCGAGCACCCCGGCGGAGAGCTACCTCGTAGTAGGGTAGGGCGGCTGCAATCAGGTCGGCCGAGTAAGCTTCCGAGCCTTTATAGCGCTCGATCGCCTCCGCCTCGACCTGCCCGTCCCGAGCCCGCTCCGCCTCGGCCGCACGCTCTTTCGCCCTCGCCAGACGCTCCTCCAGCTCGGTCATCCTCCGCTCGGTCTCGGTCATCCGACCCTCCGCCCGGGCTCGGTCCGCCTCGGCCTCAGCACGAAGGCGCTCCGCGTCCTCCGCCCGATCCTGCAGCTCGGCACGCTCACGCTCCCAGAGGCCGTCCAGCTCGACGTGGCGTTGACGCTCGTCTTCTAGACGCTTGCTCTTCCTCTCGAGCGATTCTCGGGCCCTTGTCAGCTGCTCGGCCAGTACCTCGGCCTCCCGACGGCTCGACCGCGCCAACTCCCTGAGAGCAAGGAACTCCCGCCGGAGCCCCTCGTGCTCCCCCTCGAGCCGAGCTAGTTTCCTCTCGCATCCACCGAGGGTCCAGGCGAGCGTCGACCGCTCCGCCTCTGTCCGGGCGTGCGCCTCTGCCATCACGGCCGCTGTCCGAGCTATAACAAGGCCGCCCTCCATCAGGATGTCAAGGACCCCAGCAGGAGTGCTGCGCTTTTCTCCGCCCCTCGTCCTATCGGCGATCGACCGGCAGATCCGGTACAGATCACCCGAGACACCAAGCCTGACCAGAGCTTCCGGCAAAGGGGACCGCTCCACCCTGGGCGCCCCGTCAGAAGGCCCTGTTGTGGCAACAGAACTAACCGCCCCGCGCACCACAGTCGGTTGGGGTTGCAACGCCTCCCCGGGCGAACCCCCACCCTCGACCGGCGCCGCGGGATCAACGGCACCAGAAACTGCCGGCACTTGGGGTTGCGACACACCCCCATCTGCACCGACCGAGCTCTCGGTCCCAGCGCCGGCCACGTCGGCATCGGCCCCCTCTGTCCCTACAGAGGGGAGAGCCGACCCATCACCTCCCTCTGCGGGGCCCCTGGTCTCCTCGGCCCCCTCTCGCTCGGCAGATGTGAGAGCCAGCCCAGAAGGGTCGGCCCCATCCTGCCCCCGAGAGGGGAGCGCCGCCGAGCCAGAGTCGCCCCCGACGGTGGTAGGAAGACCGGCTTTCCTGGTCCTCTTCCTGGCCTTCGCGGCCTCCCGCAGTTTCCCCACCAGGGGATCCTTGCGCTTCAGGCCGGTCGACCGAGAAGTCCCCTCGGGGGCCGCCCCCTTGCCCTTATCTCGGGCATAAGCGCGACCCACCGAGACATCAGGCTCGTCGGCTGCCGAGTCCTCTCCCAGATCGATGACCTCGGCCGCCTCCTCCAGAGGCTCCCGCCTCACGTCTGCAACAAGAAGAAGCCCCGGTCAGGAGGAGAAAAAAAGGGTTACCACCCCAGAAGAAGAACCTCAAAGAACCGTACCTGACGCCGTCAACCGCGGGAGAAGACACCGTTCGATGTTCTCCGGTGTCACCAGCTCCTCGGTCGATTGGCGATTCTCCAATAGACGGGCAGCCTGCTGCTCCACGTGGGGAGGAAACTCCTCCTGGCGAGGGGGCAGATTCGGATGAAAATTGGGCGAGGTCCGGCATCTCCAGATCTCGTCCGTCGCCATCGCCTTCACCCAGAAGAACTGAGTCTTCCACCCCTTGTGTGAGGAGTCCTTCGCCGCAAGCGAAATGCAGCGCCTATTCCTCCACGCCTGGATGAAGTAAAAACCTTTTCCCGCCGATGGATGCACCTTCAACTCGAAGAAGAAGTGGAAAAGGTCCAGAGACGAGAAGATGCCGCGCTGGTGGCACAAAATCCCGAACGCCGAAAGAAGAAGATAGGAGTTGGCCACCAACTGGATAGGCGCCAACCGGAAAAAAGTGAGCAGCTACACCACGTAGGGATCGAAAGGAAGCCGAAATCCACTCTTCCAGGCCAAGAGGAAGGTGCAAATGTGCCCATCGCGGTCGTCCAGACTCGTCTCGTACGGGGTGGCGGCGGCAAAGCTATAGCGGAGAGGCAGACGGAAACGATGCTCCAGCCTCCGCACCTCCGCTTCTCCCAACTCGCTACAGTTGGGGACGGGATCGCGCCTCACGGGCACAAGCTCCGGACTCTGATCCGCCATCGGATCGGGAGAAGATCCCTCGTACGAGCTTGAAGACTCCGGGGGGGAAGGAAGCTGCCGAACCGCCTCCGCGGTTATCCTCGCCAACTCCTCAAACGCCGCCGCAAGGCTCCGCGTCTCCGCTGTGCTCTCACGGCGCATCAAGAAGTAAGGAAAGCCTAAAACCCTGGAAGCCTAGAACGATGAACAGCGCCCCCTATAAGCCCCTGAGGGTGGCGGCGCGCCGTTCCGTGCTCTGAGAAAAAGGGGGGCCCCTTCGTTTCAAATCCGTCAGGATCATCATTACGGGCCTCGGCAACCGCTATAAGCGGCTACATGACGCCAACAGAATTCCACCCACCTGAGCCACGCCGGTCCAAAGCCTCAAAAAACTACTCATCCGAGCCTCCTTGGCTCGGGAGTAGGAGGGGGACAAGTGGAGAGGGGGATTTCCGCAGCCCACCACCAAGGCAGCCCAACAAGACCCACGCGGTCCAACTAGGCGAGCCCACCCGAGTGATAGCCCACCAGGCCCACTCGGGGAAGAAAAGCCCAATAAATAAAGACTCGAGGAACCAACTCTCCCCGGCGGCCTTCTAGGCTCGGAGGGCCCGAGACAACGGTCAGGTCGGATGGAAGGTCCGGTCTAAAGCCCACTCTCCAACCGAGAGAAAGAGGCTCCAGCCGACCTATCCGACCCCACCTTCGCCGGGCCATGTCTATCGCTCGGACACGAGCTAGCATCCTCGTAGCTCGGTGAGACCGCTTGATTACCTGCAGGTGCGGCCGTTCAAAGTCCTCCGGCAGCGGGAGAGTCATGGGAGCTGCCGAACTCCAAGGGGATAACGCCCCCACGATCCGGCCATGAAAGCCCCCGATGAAGACGTAACTCCCGCCGGGAAGCCCTCAGCTCACCGGACTCTTAAAAGGCGATGCACTATTTAAGTAAGGGAGACCCTCCGGAAGATGGTAAGATGAACTAGCCCTTCACATACCCTAAGCTCCTGGGCACGATTCGCTTCACCCTTGGTGGAGAGGATTCTCGCGCATCAGCTCTCTCCTTCCCTCATTATCGCTTCCACCATCGCTCTACTGACTTAGCCATCGGAGGGTTTTCCCCCAGGGAGATCCCCTGGGCCCTCTGATACGTTTCCCTTCTCTTGCAGATTCATCTTCTGGTGATCCACAGCCCGCTCAGGACCCAGCGCGAGATTCCGCCTCTTCAAGACCACTTCGGACTCTAAATAGAGTGCTCTGAATTTGTTGTTCCCTTTCAAAGGATTCTTTTTGAGGCTCTCGTTCTCTCTTTTTCTCTTGGAAGATTCTGTGAATGGAGAAGGCAGAAGTACTCCTTTGGGTTCTCTCGTGAACTCCTCTAAGTCCTCTAATGTGAAAAAGTCATCGGAGCCCTTTCTTCCCCTGTTATAGAGGACCAACCTCCCTTCTCTTCTCTGCTTCTTCTTTAGTTTAATTTCTTTATTTGCATTGGACATAGACATAGCGTTCTCCCTGTTGTGATCCTCTCTTGAAGATTCTTTTGGTGTCTTGCGTACCCTTTGCATCCTTGCATTACATTCATATCTTCCCTTCCCTTAACTCTGAGGGGTTTAAAAGGCACACAAGGTGTGTTCTTTTCTCTGGTCTTTCACTATTGTTGCACTAAGAATTTGATGCTACACTGTTGAATTGCTAATCCATTACTATTTTACTGTGCTTTTGCTTATCTTTTCAGGGTAATCAAAATAGACGCTCTCCATCAGCCGGCCGATCAGAAGAGGAAGTACAACTCACAATTCTCCCCGCTTTCAAGGTATTTATGTGATCACTCTTGATTTTCTTTTGAGGTTTTCACCTTTGGCGATCACAATCCGCTTAGCATCTACATGCTCCCTTCCCCACCTTAATTAATTACTTGATCTTCATGCAATCTACATTCTTTTTCACCACATAATAATAATAACAATAATTTCTTTTCTTTTTCTTTTGTTCTTTTGTGACATTCACAGACACTCGAGCCTATAATTAATACACACATATAGGTAAATATTTGAATAGATATACGTTTGCCCAAAGTAGACGCCAAAGTGGAGGGAGTAGAGCCCCTCCCACTGTCCTGTCTCCTCCCACTCCCACTACGACCTCCTCCAACCATCTATTTATTAAGAATAATAAAATTAATGCACATTAATCTAGAATTATATAAGATTTACAATAATTATTAAAAATTATATAAAAATATAAAATTTCTTACAAAATTATCAAATATTATACATATCCTCTTCAGATGTTGATGATATATCTAACTCAGCCTCATCTTCGTCATCCTCTTCAGTCTCATCAGATTCAAACTCTTTCTCCTAAGAGGACTCCTCCTCCCTTGTAACATCAACATTTAGCTCCGTCGGATCGACTTCTTCCACTTCATTTCACATATGTAACGAAAGTGGCTCATCAGATTCATCCAAATGAAGATGTGTGGAATATACCGCGCCAACTTTGTCTAATTGAAAATATCTAGCATTGACATCTTCTAAGATAGTTTCACTCAGATTCAACTCATAATTGGGAAAAAGTCTTGCTTTAACCCTACAAATTGCCCACCAATCTTTATTCCTGGACGATGAATAGCTTGAATAATACACTTGCTAGTCTTATGCGGCCAAAATGAACGGCTCATATGTATTCAGTTTAGACCTATGTTTGACATCGACAATCACATATGTTGTGTCAAGTCGAACAAAATTAGGATCAAACCAATGACACTTAAACAAGAATACATGATTGCCTTGTCCCAGATACTGCAATTCTATGACTTCCTCAAGAATACCATAGTAGTCTAGTTAATTTTCATTATATGTACTTCCCTTAACACATAGGCCGCTATTCATCGTAGACTTATTTTGTCCATAATCCCTCGTGTGAAATCTGTATCCACTCACAATATATCCTGGATAGGCACGTGCAACTTTTGAGGGGCCATAACTTATCTCCTGAACTCTTTCATCAGTAATAAGACCTTGTTCAACCTATATATAAATCAAAGTAGTTTAAAGATTAACATTTACCTCAAAAGAAGTAAATGGAAACGTATATATTCAATGATCAACACTTACTCAATATCTCAGTCATTTGGCAAAATACTTCTCTCGTTCTTTTTCAACCTCCACATCCTGGATATTTGGATATCTTTGGACTAATTCTAAACCAAATTGTCTGCAATATGAATACAACACTAACTTAAATGGCAAGAAGAAGGGTAAACAACTTATGTACATATTAAGGAAATGTGAGTTGAAAACTTACTCAACATAGGGTTCAATCCTAGTACAATTCAAAAGAATATATATATCTACAGTGAACAGGTCTCTATCTTTGAGCTTGCGAGTCGAACAATGTCCGAACACACAACCTGGATGCTTAAATATAGAGAGTCAATAGGATGAATCAGCAACTCCCCCATCATCATTACGTGGAGGTCGAGTATGACGAGTTTGAATGTCGAGCTCAAAATACATCGAACAGAAGTTTGAAAATTCTTCAATAATATGTCTCAATAATCAAACCCTCCACCTTTGCCTTGTTGTGAACTTTCATACTTAGTTCATGCATGCACATACAACAATAATTCAGATGACAATGGCATACATATCGTACACATGTAGTAATTGAAAGGGAAAAAAATTCTAATATAGCACTCAAATGGATACATCCATCGAAATTGCACTGGCCCTCCGACTATAACCTCATATGGCAAATGGATAATCAGATGCTCCATCGAATCGAAGACTGCGGGAGGAAACGTCTTCTCTAGCTTGTGAATAGTCATGACCACATTCTCTTCGATAGTTTGTACATCCCAAAGTCTGAGTTATGATGCACATAAAATCTTCAAAAATAGACTCAGCTCGGTTAGTGCTTCACATACAGGTTTTGGCAACAAGTCATAGAAGGCAATGGGCATCAGCCTCTCCATGAACACATGATAGTCATGACTTTTCAGTCCATATATTTTTCCCTCATTAACATTCACACAACGGGATATGTTGGACACATATCCATCTGGGAATCTCAATTGTTTCAACCACTGGCACACTTCCGTGATCTGTGTATCCCTAAGCACGTAAGTTACTTTAGGCTACACAACTTTTCCATGTACGTTCTGTAGTTCTAGTTATGGATGTTTACAAAGCATCTTTAAGTCCATATGTGCTTTGGCATTGTCCTTTGTTTTACCTTTTATGTTCATGATCGTGTTGAACACATTATCAAAAATATTCTTCTCAATATGCATGATATCCAGATTGTGTTGTACACGAAGAGTTGACCAGTAACGTGATAAGTGTGTATTTTTAGGAGTTAATTTATGATATCCACACTTTTTATGAGCTTTAATATTTAAGAAATATACACTTATCACAATTAATTTTAATTTCATAGTAAAATGTCAAGTTTGATGGAATTAATTACATTTTAAGCAATAAATATATTATTTTAGAGGTACTCCGTCAATATGAAGAAGACGGCAAGAAAGAAGGAGCTCTACAGCAAACAATGGGCCAAAATTCACATTAGCATGAACCATTAGCATGCAAAGCAAAGAAAAACAAATCAAATAAAAATGGGCACAAGGCCCATTCATACGGCCAACGAATTCCAATGGGCCAAAGGCCCCTCCACTGCATGCAGCGCGTAGTCACCGCGGGCTTCAGTCGGTGCTTCTCCTGGGTGGGGTCAACACGCCAAACGTAGGGGCTTCACATAGGCAGCAGCGAATGGGCGGTCAACGCGGGTGCATCGCGCACAAAAGTGCGAGGCGAACAGGTTGCACGTGGTTGGCGTCGAAGGCATGCAGGCGGGCGGATTCTGCGTCACGTGGTTGGCAGCTGGCGGGTCCACGCGGAGGGGCCAAGGAGAGTTGGCGGGCGGATGAAGGCGGGCGCAGCGGCCCCTTCACACGCGGGTCAACGCGACTTCAAACCTGCATGCGAGCGGGTCAAAGCGGCTAAGCCGCTTTCGTAGGAAGGCGAAGAGGGCGCTCGAGGTGGGCTCGGCAGGTCGGCCAAACGCGAAAGTGGCTCATGCGTCTTCACATTGGCAGGGAGAAAGCAAGCTACACACACAGTCGACGGTGGAGAGTAGAGAAAAGAGAGAGAATAGGGGTTAGTTTAAGGTCTATAAAAGGAGGGAATGAGGTGTGATTGAGGTGGATTGCTTTAGAATGTATTTTCGGTTCTTTTGTTGTTGGAGTTCTTTTGAGGGTTTGTTTAAGTTCTGTTTTGCGTTTGGGAAGAAGCAAGGAGAGAGGGGTAGGAGGCCCCCTTCATGCAACAATTTCTTTCAATGCTATTGTTCTTTTGAATTTCTTGTGTTCACTATTTAATCTTGTCTTTTTAATTTAGTGGAATCAATATTGTTGTTCTTCTTGTTTATTTCTTTGGTTCATCCGTTTATATTTATTTTTCTGGTTCAAAGTTTGGTGATTGTGTTAATTCTGTCATTTTTATTTCACTTGCCTCATTATTTTTTAAGCTTGAGTTTTCATCTGTCCTTCACTTTGTATAATGAATCTTAATTTCTCAATTTCAATATCACGGTTTCAACTTTACTCTCATGATTTTCAAACTTAAAGATTCAAGTTCTTCAACTCTCAAATCTAAACCTCTCTGTGGATTCGACTCGATCTCATCACTTAACTATTCTATTTAATTTGTAGGTCAAATATTTAAATTTGATAGCGGGTGTATTAACGACGTGCATTTTCTCGCCATCAATTTTGACGCCGTTGCTGGGGAGGTTTTGAATTTGAAGTTGATAGCTTTGTATTTTCTTTTGTATATATATTAGTGCTCACTCTTATTTTTGTAGAAAAACAAAAAGATCTGCAAAAGCACAAAAAATAGAAAATTTTGAAAATGTAAAAAACAAATGTTGTGTCTCCCCGAGATAAGTCTTCTTTATCTTCTAATCTCGTTATTTTTTATTTGCCAAATAAAGAACGAGGGAATGCGATTAAGGTTAGTACTCTTACCCTCTTTCCACAGATTTAGTTTCTTTGTTTTTACTTTCAACATGTAAATAGTTTTCATGCTTAGAAATGTTCTTAAAAAAATAAAAAAAACTGTGGTGGACTAGCTTAGTTCATTCACTAAAAAAATATAGAAAATAAAACATCCCTTGAACCAAAAATACAAAAAAATAAAAAATAAAATAGGCACAACTTGGGCTCATTATTATCTTTCAAACGGATGTCTAAGGCTAGAGGTCAACGGTAAACGCTATAAGCGGGAAAGTGGTTACTTAATTAGGACATTGTGAAAGCAAGGGGAGCCTCCCACTTCCCCACCTCTTACCTGGCTGGTGGACAAGTTTGATGGTGGATCTAAGTTGGACTTTGTTTACTAATTTATTTGTATAAAAAATCAAAACAAAAAAAATAAAAAATAACATACACAAAAAAATGGTGTGAGCATAATTTTCATGTATGGATTGGGCACACCAATTAGACAGGTTTGACCCATTGGCTCATAAATTTGATCATTTTTTAGCCATGGATCAAGACCCCTTCATACCACCTAGTTGCCATGACAATGATCACATGTGGACTAACCCGGCCCATTATGGCGGTGGTTGCCCAAACCAATTCTCATTTCACACCCAGAACAACCCGACCTCTTATGACAGTCCATACTCGTGGTCGGCCCAAAATGAGATCCCGTCACCTATGATGGCCCAATTTCCATCATTTACCCAGGACTAGGCTCCAACCACTCATTTCTTCCAAGGGAGCCATGATGTACCTTTCACCCCAGAGCAGGCCCAATATGATCAACAATTTTCTCAGCCCAACTATGAATCATCTTCAGATACTTATAACTCTAGCTGTGACGATCAACCAACAATCTCTTGGATGGACCAAGCAAGGCAAGCCCACATGTCTCAAGACCTCTCCACACTTTATTGTGACCCATGTCCACACAACTTTAATTCTGGTTGGAGAGATCAACATGATTCTTCTTGGGAGTCTTATCAGGAGAGATCAACATGATTCTTCTTGGGAGTCTTATCAAGATCAAACCCAACGTCCTCAAGAACAAGATTTTTTAAATCGGGCTCCATACCCAAATGATTCTTACGATCAACCCTATTATGGAGGATAATCCATACACTCTCCACCACATCATTCTCAGACTGAGTGCCCTTCAAATTACTATCCATCACAGTCTGACTCTCAGCCCACTTATCTATCTCCTCCATACACAGATTTGAATAAGGAGGAGATGTTTGATCAATTGAAATAGCTCTTCTAGACTCAACAACAAGCCTTCAAGGAACAACTGCAAAACTTTGAGGCCCAATTGAGTAGGGTTACTAAAAACACCATCAAAACGGAAGTGGACCAAATGTCTAGCAACCCCACTATAAGTCTTAAGGGCCAACTTTCTATATTTGATAACAATAAAAGTCCATATGATCAATCCAAGATTCCCCAATCTAACACTCATATCACTTTTGATCTTGAGGGGATAATGGAGGAGTCTTATGAGGAGGACTTAAAGGAAGTTACTGAAGAGCATCCTAAGATGTCTAAACCCAACTCCAGTTGTGAAGAGGATTATGATGAGTCTGTTGATCTTGAGTCGGGGGGAGAAGAAGAGGAAGCGGATTTACCAGTCAATGCTCAAATTCCATTACTTCCTGAATTTGATGAGTCCTTCTTCCAAGTGCATGACGAAGAAAATATGAATGTGGAGAGAGAATTGAGTGTATACATAAACCCTTCTTCTTTGGTAATTGGGGAACCGGGTGCTCCACTTGAAATTTACTCTGATTGGGCATCTCCTGATTTAGGGGAGGTTGTGGATCTATTACCCATCCCTGATCTTGGTGAATCCACAATCATTCCAAATATTTTGCAACTCGCCAATTGGTTGGATCCATCTGACTCTTATGAGAATCTTTGTGTTAAAGAGCAAACTTATTCCATTCCTAATTTTCCTTATCTCCTTGACACTGGCCATGTGGTGGACGCCCCAAAAATCCATAACACCCTCATCCTCTCTCACCTGAACAATATGCAAGTAACCCCTAAGAGTGAGGATGAAGGAGAAAAGCTAAGTGAAGTTAAGATCCGCATTGATGTGTTTAATACTTATAAAGTCCTTAAACATACAGAGGAATATTTTATAATTGAGGATATGATAATTCCTCTATCATTCTCTGACCGAGGGGGTCCGTCTGGATCCCTAGACCCACCTTCGCATGCTTCTAGGCCATATTTGTCGAGGCATAATCTTTTCCTCCAATGGTATAAGGGTTGGAATTTATCAGAGGATCAGGTCACTTGGTGGCTCATTCTGACTGCCACACATTGGTTAGTGAGCTACATTGCGTCTGGCTAAAGACGTTAAACATAGCACTTCTTGGGAGGCAATCCAAAGTTTTCATAGTCATTCCCATGTGATAATAAATGGCTTCTTGGGAGGCAACCTAAGTTTTTATTGTGGTTTTATTTTTATTTCACAGGTTTGAATAAAGGATCCGTTGGGGGGAGAAAGGAGATTGCTTATACCTCTGCCAAGCCATCAAACGCCAAGGCCGTCGAAGTTCACCTCAGGTTGTCCCGTTCTTTCCCGAAACTACCATGTTTACATTGTTCATTATTCCATATTATTCATGCCATTGAGGACAATGTCATTTAAGTTGGGGGGACGAAAATCATGTTATCTTATATAACCTTATTTCGCATAAAAAATATTTTTTTTCAATCCTTCACATAAAAAAATAAAAAAATATTTCAGCATTATGAAACCAACCCATCTAAGTTTTTATGTTTCATGCTTTCATGAAAGAAAATCTGGAATAGAAGAGACTATGGAGAGGGATGATGGAGATTATTTTGTAATCTAGCCAAGAGAAACTGACTTAGAATCATCTAAAGTCTATTAGCACTAACAAAAAGAAAATCACTTACACACTAATGAAGTAAGTGGACAAGCCTTCTGTTATTTATGTGTGGTGTCTATTAGTTTATAGTTTTCAGTGAAGAAATCTTGTTGGAAAAAGCTACCTGCCAAATCAAGTGTGAAAATCACACCATGAGAAAAAAAGAAGAAAAAATAAAGAGAGAGAAAAAAACTATGGAAAATGCCCTGGATCTTAGTAACCAGGCCTGCTTCTCTTAAGACAAGAGATGAGATTCACGTAAAACGGTGAAGGGATATGCAGCACCATGTGTTTGAAAAAGAAAAAAAGAATGAAATATGGTAGAGTCAAAGCTACCATATTTAATGTTCTTAACTAAAAATTGCAGAGATGAATGACACCTATCTGGAATAGCAATATGAGAGATGCAATTGTCTAGCTGTGGATTTAGATTTCATGAGCACGAGTGCTATGAACTTTGGTTGTATTCTCAGTTATGTCCCTTAATATCTCATTTCAGGCTAGTACGCTTAAATGATCCAAAATCCTATTCCTACGTCAACTCTATGAATGATGATCTAGAAATGAGGCATGGATATTTTAAACTCTTGTTGGTCCTAAACTTTAAAATTATTTGCATTGCTAAGGGACTATCAATGAGTAAGTTGGGGGGTGTGATAAGTGTGTATTTTTAGGAGTTAATTTATGATATCCACACTTTTTATGAGCTTTAATATTAAGAAATATACACCTATCACAATTAATTTCAATTTCATAGTAAAATGTCAAGTTTGATGGAATTAATGATATTTTAAGCAATAAATATATTATTTTACAAGTACTCGATCAATATGAAGAAGACGGCAAGAAAGAAGGAGCTCTACAACAAACAATGGGCCAAAATTCACATTAGCATGAACCATTAACATGCAAAGTAAAGAAAAACAAATCAAATAAAAATGGGCACAAGGCCCATTCATACGGCCAACGAATTCCAATGGGCCAAAGGCCCCTCCACTGCATGCAACACGTAGTCACCGCGGGCTTCAGTCGGTGCTTCTCTTGGGTGGGGTCAACACGCCAAACGTAGGGGCTTCACATAGGCAGCGGTGAATGGGCGATCAACGCGGGTGCACCGCGCACTCAGGCACGAGGCGAATAGGTCGCATGTGGCTGGCGTCGAAGGCATGTAGGCGGGTGGCTTCTGCTTCACGGGGTTGGTAGCTGGCGGGTCCACGTCGAGGGGCCAAGATGAGCTAGCGGGCGGCTGAAGGCGGGCGTAGCGGCCCCTTCACACGCGGGTCAACGCGTCTTCAAACCTGCATGCGAGTGAGTCAAAGCGGCTAAGCCGCTTTCGCAGGAAGGCAAAGAGGGCGCACGAAGCGGGCTCAGTAGGTCGGCCAAACGTAGAAGTGGCTCATGCGTCTTCACATTGGCAGGGACAAAGCAAGCTACACACACGGCCGACGGTGGAGAGTGGAGAAAAGAGAGAGAACAAGGGTTAGTTTAAGGTCTATAAAAGGAGGGAATGAGGTGTGATTGAGGTGTTATTGCTTTAGAATGCATTTTGGGTTCTTTTGTTGTTGGAGTTCTTTTGAGAGTTTGTTTAAGTTCTATTTTGCGTTTGGGAAGAAGCAAGGAGAGAGGGGCAACAGGCCCCCTTCATGCAACAATTCTTTCAATGCTATTGTTCTTCTGAATTTCTTGTGTTCACTATTTAATCTTGTATTTTTAATTTAGTGGAACCAATATTGTGGTTCTTCTAGTTTATTTATTTGGTTCATCCGTTTATATTTATTTTTCTGGTTCAAAGTTTGGTGATTGTGTTAATTCTGTCATTTTTATTTCACTTGCCTCATTAATTTTTAAGCTTGAGTTTTCATCGTTCCTTCTCTTTGTTTAATGAATCTTAATTTCTCAATTTCAATATCACGGTTTCAACTTTACTCTCATGATTTTCAAACTTAAAGATTCAAGGTCTTCAACTCTCAAATCTAAACCTCTCTGTAGATTTGACTCGGTCTCATCACTTAACTATTCTATTTAATTTGTGGGCCGAATATTTAAATTTGGTAGCGGGCGTATTAACGACATGCGTTTTCCCGCCATCATAAGGCAATTCCCAAAAGATGCTTTTCTTATCTCAGTTTGGATCCTTTCCAAATCTAGGGAGTTGTCGTGTGCTACTGGCAAATTGTACTACATCTGGTAAATTTTACATTTGTGCTGCCATATGTCGACCAGACACCCGTTGTAAGTCTGCTTCATCCATTTCAATAGTATTTTTCTAGAATGAGTCATTTTGCCTTCAGAAAGGATGGTCACTTGGTAGAAACTACTGATGGTAATCAAACTAGCATGCTTTCCCACCATGTTTCAATACAAATGATTTAGTATCTTCCATACAGTAAGGACAAGCTAATCTCCCATGTGTGCTCCAACCAAATAACATTCTATATGCAAGGAAGTCACTTATTGTCCACATCAGTGCAGCCTTCATAATAAAATTTTACTTCCTAGATGCATCATCGGTAATAACTCCATCAGTCCATAAAAATTTTAGTTCATCAATCAACGGTCTGAGATATATGTCTAATTTGTTTCCCAGACATTTTGGACTAGGAATTACTAAGGATAAAAATAGATTTTCTCACTTCATGCACATGTTCGGTGGAAGGTTGTACGGTGTCATGAACACTAGCCAACAAGAGTAAGACGCCACTGAATCACCAAATGGATTAAAATCATTTGTGCATAAATCCAACCTAACATTATGTGGCTCCCTTGATAAAGCAAAATGAGTATGGCAGAAGTGAGTCAAAGCTTCACCATCGGTAGGATGACTGATTATATCATCAGCACGGCATACTCTTTCCGCATTCAATGTCATATGTTGAGCCATCTTTAAGGACATATACAACCGCTGCAGTCTAGGCTGTTGGGGTGCAAGGAACGGATTCATAGGGGGGTGAATGAATCCCCTTTAAAAATATTGCGAAATTAGACTTTAAACCAAAATTTGTTCTACACAAACTGGACAAGGAAGCCCAGGTGAGACTTACAGCTCTCACTGAACAAGCTTCGAGCACTTAGCAAATAACAACTGTGTTGAACTGAATTGAATATGATTGAAGTGCACTAAGTGTGAGAATCAACTAATAGTCACAACAACAAACACCTAGCAGTGCGCTGGTGCTGAACTGAGATGCATATAGATATGTAAATGTAAATCGTAGAGCAAATGCAACAATAGACTCAACCAGGCATCTGATAAACACTTAGTATGCTCAGAATATTGTAGGCTAATTAGATGCAAATATAATGAGCCTAAGCATACATCTACTGTGAATCAACAAAGCAAGCAAACCATTGCACAGAGGATTTTTAGATGGTTCGGTCTGCTACCCACAGACCTACGTCCATCCTCCACTCAAACCCGAGTGAGGCTTCCCTTGCTAAAGCAAGACGCAGACTCAGTCTGCAAACAACAGCTGCCAAACAGCTTGAACCTCGAGGGAGACAAATCCCTTGACCTGGTTTTGCTTCCCACAAGACCAGTACCCTAGCTCTGCTACCCACAAAAATAGAATCGGAGGTTAACCTCCCTTCCTCTGAGTCCATAGAGGGAACACCGTGAGTGACGCCCCGTCACTCACAACTAGAGACACCAATCTCCCTTCCTCTAAGCCCACAGAGGGCAACCGAAGATAGGATCTCCCTTCTCTTGTTCGCACAAGAGGAACCCTGATCCCAAAACATGGAATTGAAAAACTCTAGGAAATGGAAAAGAACAACTGAAATCTAAAAAAACAAAAAAATAAAGACAGATATAGCTCCAAGGAGCACAATGACTCTGGATTTGATCCACGAGTCAATATTCAAACAGATCTACAGGCAAAGGCTTTGGCTACTTCAATCTCGAGCTCTCTCCACTTCTCTTGATCTGAGTTTCTCTACTCTTTTCTTATGCTCACACATTTTCTCTCTCTCTCTTTGTTTTCTACTGGCTCACTCATGTTTCTTCTCTGATAACTCCTCTTTGTAGCGGCTCCTTCTTCTATTTTTCCACACTCTTCTATGGAGGAAGATACCTCCTATTTATACCCAGAATAGTGCTTCCGGAGATGCTTTGGATAAAGCATTTTTGATCTTGATATTTCATTGATCCACGTGACAGGATGAGAGTATTCTTTCCAATCATTGAGCCTTGGGTCACATGCCCAATCATGAGCTTTTCTGGGACCACGTGCCATTCTTTTTGCCATTCTGGGATCACATGCCGTTTACAGCTTTCTTGGGTTCTCTGTGACAATGAAGGACTTAAGTGGTTCGAACTCCTTTAATGGGTCTAGACTTAAGTTGGGAGTTGAGTATATCTTGAAGCATCGACCTTACTGGTAGGAAAATGAGAAGCTGCATTGACCTTGAATCTTGAGGATTTAGACAAGTCTGATTTTTCTCTCTGTTCTCTCTCTGAACTTCAGACTATGAGCTTGCTGCAGTTGTTATTTTTGTGCACGAAGAATGGCTTGTGAATTCTTCAGATCCAGAGTTCTGCTAACTTCGGGTTCTCTGAGGCATTTCATCAAACACTTTCTTCTGCTATAGTGACCTCAGTTCCCAGTAGCTGCATCGACCTTGGTGAGCTTCTCAATATGTGCATTTACTTGATTAAGCTTAACCATAATATGTGCTTCGACCTTGTTAAATGGAGCTTTGGTCTTCTGCTTTGAGCCACCTCATAGGTGCACCAACCGTGTAAGCCAATGTGCATCGACCTTCATGCACAAAATATATGTGCACAGACCTTGTAAACAAATGTGCATCGACTTTAGTTATTGTTCCTAGTTGATGTGCATCGACTTTGTTCTGCTTTGCCAAGATGTGCATCGACCTTAGTTACTGTTCCTAGTCGATGTGCATAGACTTTAGAAAGTAGCATCGACCTTTGCTAGGTCACTAGCATCGACCCTCAAAAACATGCATCGAGCTTTATTCTATGTTGGTCATGATGTGCATCGACCTCAGATACCGTGCCTAATCGATGTACATCGACCTTTGTTCACTGAATGGCTAAAAGTGCATAGACCTTAAAGTAGCATCGACCTGAATAGTCACTAATACAATAGTTGCACCGACCTTGGCTTGTCCTAGCAGAAGGTGCTCCGACCTTGTGGCAGTGATGGCAAAACATGCACCGACCTTGTTGTCAACCATTAGTACAGCTTGTACTATCTGGAACTTTAACTGGCCAAGCAAGAATGTTGACTTTTCTCGTTGACTGTGCATTGACTTCATTTACCATGTTGACTTTTCTTATTGACTATGCGTTGATTTTTTATTTTAACTGGCTTTCAACTTATTCTTTTCAGCATTCAGACACAGACTTTTACACATGATGCCAATATAATATAAGCAATGGGAACAAGCAATTGCATTAAGTTGATTAACATCAAAGCAATGCACCAATGCAACATCAATAGTGTTTGGCATCAACAAAACCATATTGATATCATGATATCATCAAAAAACCTCATAAATGTAGCATTCACACATATGACATCATCCTTAGATGAGTCATAGTGTTTGACATCATCAAAACTATAGGGGTACAATAATCTCCCCCTTTTTGATGATGGCAACACTATGAGTGGCAACACTATGAGTCATAAAACAACATGCTGACTCATATCAAACTATTCTTCCCCTTTGACTTCATCAAAAAGGAAATAATAGTTTGATAAAACCATTAGAGAGAAATAGAAGGCATACATGATGTGGTTGAGACACTAGCTATTCTCCACCTTACTAAAGGAACCGAAACTGCCAGATAATGCAATTTATGTATCTTACTCCCCCTGAAACTGTGAGAGGAATTGAGGTGAGGATAGGGGTATGACAAAAGGTAGACAAGATAATTATCAGCAAAAACCACATGGACAGCCAAGAAGGAATTAAGCATGGAGAAATAAGACTAATCTCCCCCTTTGAGAGAGTAGAGAAAAGGAGTGAAAGAAATGATTAGAATGTATCAGCAAAAGCACAGGGGCATTTAGACAGTGCAAGCAATGAGTAGTGCAATCAAGAAGTATGGCAGTCAAGAACAAGCCAAGAGTTTCAGCAATGTGAGAATGAGAACACGTAAAAGCTTTCCAGCAGAGTAAAGTTAAGCACAAGAGACCAGATTGAAAGCCCAAAAGATCAAGTTTATTCAAGAAGATTTTCAATGAGATATCAATGCCATAAATCCAAAATTTGAAGATATTTCAGATTCTTCTACTATAAAGACTTATGAAATGATCTTTATTTGGGAGTATGGTTTAAACATAATGTATTTAGAGTTTGTTCATGAAAGTTTCCGTACTCATATCGGAAATCAAATTTTAATAAAAATGTATCAATAACTCAAGTTAATGTCTAGTTTAACCTCCTTTCATCTTAATCATTCAATGTCAATGACTCCTTTAGGAGTTACAAGAAGTAGTATTGAGGTTAAATAATCATGATACCATTTGATTTTTTCTAGGTTTGCAGCAATTTATCTTTTGCAACAATTTTCAGATATTTCATTTGTTCAACACAAATTTTCATGCAAGAATTTTAAGAGTAATCTGGTTCAGTACACACTTTGTAACTAGAGGATATATGTTATTTAGACACCAATATCCCTAAGCACTTAAGTCCTTTGTTCAATTTTAATAGTCATGCCTCACATTTTGTTTAGGAATAGTGAAAAGTTAACTCTGTTCAAGTTAACTCTGTTCAATTTTAATAGTCATGCCTCACATTGAACAGAGTTAACTTTTCACCTCATGATATACCTCAACTCATTTCTTTGATGAGTGAGATGTGTTGCTCATTGTGAAAGCCATTGCTCTGCCTAATTTTCAATCATTTTTAAGCATAGTTAACTATGGCACCTCATGACAAAGTCCTTTGGACATGTGTTTCTCAGTGACCAACGTCATTGCTCTTACAAGATTTGACCCTTAGACATTTTCAGAAAAGTTAGATGTTTAAAAACAATACTCACATTATGTATCTCAACCAAAGTAAGCCATGACAATAAAACTTTAAGATTTCAGGTCTTACATAATATAACATGAATCAACTAGTTAAAGTTTATTAAAAGAATTGATTCATATTTTTTCAGGATGTTCATATTCAAACTTAAGAAATGCATGAAACTTAAACCAGCTGAAAGTTTCGGATGTTCATAATCCCGTATAATAGAAGATTCCTCTTAAGTTTTCTTTCAGATTTACGAACATGGTATGCACATTGAAGTCTTCATGAGATTTCAAACGATGCAAAAGCATTTTAGAATCAGCCAATATATAACCACAAGGAGGATTTAGCAAGGTGTGGAAAATTGATGTATCAGCAAAGATCAAGTTAATAGCCAACAATAAGTAGAAAGTGATAAGTTCAGAGAAATTACAGAAGAACCAGTAGACCTTCAAATAGATTGAATCTAATATATCCAACTCCCCCTCAGTAAATGGAGGAGCCAAATACAATCAAATTCAGTTTCATGAAAGGGATGAGTTCAAGGATCTAAAATGAAATGTACTACACAGACAGCACAAACATCAGTTCAAATAGATAATATCCAAGAGAGCAGCTTAACTTGAAGATGGGAGCTTCGGTTGACTGAAATAGAAAATTTTGGTCGATCGAACAAGACAGTAATGGAGTTATGAGGCAAAGAGCAGATGTCAGTCATGCAATTTTAGAGACATGATTTATGCTCCCCCTGACTGTATGCACTTAATCAGTCTTTTTGGTATTTTCAATATGAGTGACATGCAATCAAATCTAAAATCAGTATATGCATGATGACAAATGCACATGAGTAAATTATGAAATGTAGGAACTCCCCATATGTATGTGCATTAGTCAATCAATCATGTTGACACATGAATGATGTATAATTAACACATGTATGCATATGCATTGACTCCCCTTAACAACCATCATATATGACATGAAGACCATGCAGGGGGTTTAATCTAACCAAATATGCATGAAGCACAAGAATTATCTAGATAGACTCCCCCAATCTATATGCCATGTATGACATCTCTGAATGTAGCATATGCAATGACAATTATCCAGGGAGTTAAATGAATTATTCACATGAATATCTAGACTATTTCTAATATGCAGCTTTGACCCATGGCACTGGACAGAGTACTTAGGTCCAAAGGACCACCTCACACATATTCAGAGCTTCCAGACAGACCTCATCTATCCTTTAGCAATGTTCCATTTAATATACCATTGAGTCACACATGTGCAGTCCTATGTGCATCTTAAATTGACAATATGCTAAGCATATGCAAATGTGAATATGTGTGCATGTCATGTACGCAGATGAATATTTTATGCATGAGACAACATGCAGGCATCAAATTCGAGCTATTCAGATTTTTAGAAGTGCAATTTATTTTCAGTGACTATGCATTATGACAAATATCAGACAAATGCAATTGGCATATGTATACATCAAATACAGACAATTCTGATTTTTAGTGAATGATATCCAATTCTTTTTCAATCTCATATATGCACAGATAACTCAATCATATGCATTGAGAGACTTATGAAAGACAATGCAAATATCAGATGCAAGCATAAACATGTATGCATGAGATTCTGACTGACAAATCAAGCATGACATTTTATTGAAAGACTCAAATGTCCAAACCTGTAAAGTGCAAAAATTTGGTTTTACCATACTCAGGTGCCTTGGCTTATTAACCCCTTTTTATTCTTCAGCCCTAAGGCACTCCTGCAAAAACTGAATCTCATTTTGCATATTGAGATATCCAAGAATTCTTGGGTCCTCCATGGTGAGTAACACCTCTCCTAAGTGCATTCCATGAATTCAAGATATTCAAGTTATCAAATTTTAGCAGTTTGCAATCAAACATGAAATGTCCAATTTGACCACAATAATAACAACATTCTAGACTTTCCACAAGTTTCTGATAAGTGTGTTTTCTGAAATTCTGTGAATAACCAAAGTTGTTATCATGAAATAATTTCTTTTCTTTTGCATGCCAACAGTCCTTTACTGTATGGCCATGCTTTTCACAGTGAAAATATGTAATTGGCTTTCTTCTACCATTGTGCAACCAGCATTCAGAGGCTCGGTGGCTAGGTTTCCCACATTGAAAATATGCAAGGGTTTTTCTTTTAAACACAACTTTATTCCTACCAGAATCATTTCTATTTGCAGGGAATTTAAGAAATTTAGAATTAAGTTTCTCTCCCTGAGCATGCCAACATTGTGCAGTAATGTGGCCTAAGTTGCCACAGCAAAAACAATGAACATTCTTTTTCTGATTAGTAGAAAATTTCTTGTTCTGAAAATTTTTAGCATGCAAATTTCTATCCTGAACAAGTTTTCCATTCTTCCTTTCAGCATTCTGTTCATCATTTCTCATAACATGGCAATCATGCATCAAATGACCAAATTTCTCACAATAAAAACATACAACGCTCTTTTCTTGAGCAGTGGGGGACTTCCTAGCCTGTGAATTTTTTACATGTAATTTATCATTATTTTTCAAAAAAAAACAGTTAACATTATTTTGTTTTGAAGCATGGTGATTGACATTTGAGTTTTTGGCATGCACATTGTTAGAGATTCTTTTTCTGAAATTTAATTTTCTATTTTTGAGTTTTCTGAATTTTATTTTATTCTGATTTTTTCAGTACCATGCTTCTTTAGAGATGCTTGAGAAGTGCTAGCTACCTCTGAGCTTCGCACAAAGGTTGAGTATAGCTGATTTCTGATAACCCTTTTATTCCCAGAAATATGATCACTCCCCTTTCTTTGAGCACTCACTTCATCTCCCAATTTGTCTTTGCTTTTTGCAAAATCTGATAGTGAGATATTCAATGTATGAACTTCATTTTGGAGTGAAGAGATATGCAATTCTGAATTACCCAGTTCTTCTTCACATTTAGTCACTTTATCATTCAACATTACATTGATGGTTTTATAACTTTCAATTTCTTGCATCAATGCATTTTCCCTTTCAAGTTCATCATCAGATAAATATTTTCCTCTTTCCAAGGTGAGAAGACTTTTAGACATAGTAGAGTTTAGATGTTTTAATTCTTCATTTTCTTTTATCAGATTTGAAGTTTTAGCTAAATGTTCTTTACATTCATCTCTCAAGGAAGCGATTAGTTCTTTATCTATTTCCTCATCAAGCAAACACATGTCATATGATTGTTTCAACTTCAAATGGTTGTTGTAGGATGAATTTAAATCATTTGGCTCAATTTTATTTTTCAACTCTTTGTTTTTAGTCTTTATTTTCTTATATTTATCTAGCAGCTCTTCATACAAGTTCATTAACTCATCAAATGATAATTCTTCAGACTCAGAGCCTACCTGAGATGATGAGTCATCCATTTTATCACTGCTATGATCAGATCTATCAGCCATTAAACATTTGTCCTCCTATTGATCATAGATGGCTGTCAGCTTATCCAATATCTCCGTCCAAAACTTGCAACTGGAGACAAGAGAGAACACATCAGTATCAACTATTGATTTCATTAACCTCAGAGCTCTTACATTATCAGCATTTTTGAACTTGTGAACGACAGTCCATTTGGACTTATTATTTGGCAATTCATAAGGTCCATGTGAAACTAAAATCCACAGGTCAATATCAATAGAGTTCACAAATTCATACAGACTTTCTAACCAGACTTTGAAATCATGACCAAAAAACATGGGTGGATGAGCCATTGAGATCAATCTAAAATGACAATCCAGCAAAGTGATCTAAGGCTAATGAAGCACTAGACAATAGTAGTTTATAATAGCAAATGCACCAAGAAATAGCAGGATCCTCTACAGATCGTTGGATCTGACGAATTAGAGACCCGCTCTGATACCAATTGCTGGGGTGCAAGGCACGGATTTAGAGGGGGGTGAATGAATCCCCTTTAAAAATATTATGGAATTAGACTTTAAACCAAAATTTGTTCTACACAAACTGGACAAGGAAGCCCAGGTGAGACTTATGGCTCTCATTGAATAAGCTTCGAACACTTAGCAAATAACAATTGTGTTGAACTGAATTGAATATGATTGAAGTGCACTATGTGTGAGAATCAACTAACAGTCAAAACAACAAACACCTAGCAGTGCGCTAGTGCTGAACTGAGATGCATATAGATATTTAAATGTAAATCGTAGAGTAAATGCAACAATAGACTCAACCAGGCAACTGATACACACTACGTATGCTCAGAATATTGTAGGCTAATTAGATGCAAATATAACGAGCCTAAGCATACATCTACTGTGAATCAACAAAGTGAGCAAACCACTGCACAGAGGATTGTTAGATGGTTTGGTCTGCTACCCACAGACCTACGTCTATCCCCCACTCAAACTCGAGTGAGGCTTCCCTTGCTAAAGCAAGATGCAGACTCAGTCTGCAAACAATAGTTGCCAAACAGCTTGAACCCCGAGGGAGACAAATCCCTCGACCTGGTCTTGCTACCTACAAAACAAGTACCCTAGCTCTGCTACCCACATAACTAGAATCGGAGGTTAATCTCCCTTCCTCTAAGTCCACAGAGGGAACACCGTGAGTGATGCCCCGTCACTCACAACTGGAGACTCCAATCTCCCTTCCTCTGAGTCCACAGAGGGCAACCAGAGATAGGATCTCCCTTCTCCTGTTTGCACAGGAGGAACCCCGATCCCAGAACAGGGAATCGAAAAACTCTAGAAAATGGAAGAGAACAACTGAAATCTAAAAAAAAAATAAAACAAAGACAGATATAGCTCCAAGGAGCACAATGACTCTGGATTTGATCCATGTGTCAATATTCGAACAAATTTTCAGGCAAAGGCTTCGGCTACTTCAATCTCGAGCTCTATCCTCTTCTCTCGATCTGAGTTTCTCTACTCTTTTCTTCTGCTCACACATTTTCTCTCTCTCTTTGTTTTCTACTGGCTCACTCCTTTTCCTTCTCTGATAACTCCTCTCTCTGGCAGCTCCTTCTTCTATTTTTTCACACTCTTCTATGGAGGAAGATACCTCCTATTTATACCCAGAACAGGGCTTCCGGAGATGCTTTGGATAAAGCATTTTTTATCTTGATATTTCATTGATCCACGTGGCAGGATGAGAATATTCTCTCCAATCATTGAGCCTTGGGTCACGTGCCCAATCATGAGCTTTTTTGGGACTATGTGCCATTCTTCATGCCATTCTGGGATCACGTGTTGTTTACAGCTTTCCTGGGTTCTTCGTGACAATGAAGGACTTAAGTGGTTCGAACTCCATTAATGGTCTAGACTTAAGTTGGGAGTTGAGTATATCTTGAAGCATTGACCTTGGCTTGTGCTAGCAAAACGTGATTCGACCTTGTGGCAGTGATGGCAAAACATGCACCGACCTTGTTGTCAACCATTAGTACAGCTTGTATTTTCTGGAACTTTGACTAGCCAAACAAGATTGTTGACTTTTCTCGTTGACTATGCATTGACTTCATTGACCATGTTGACTTTTCTTGTTGACTATGTGTTGACTTTTGATTTTAACTGGATTTCAACCTATTCTTTTCAGCATTTAGACACAGACTTTTACACATGATGCAAATATAATATAAGCAATGGGAACAAGCAATTGCATTAAGTTGATTAACATCAACAATGTTTGACATCAACAAAACCATAATGATATCATGACATCATAAAAAAACATCATAAATATAGCATCAACACATATGACATCATGCTTAGATGAGTCATAGTGTTTGGCATCATCAAAACCACAGGGGTACAATAATCTCCCCCTTTTTGATGATGGCAACACTATGAGTGGCAACACATTGAGTCATAAAACAACATGCTGACTCATATCAAACTATTTGAAAGTCAGTTAAAATCAAAAGTCAACGCACAGTCAACATAGGCGTAAGAGGGAAGTATCATAATGCCTTGTAAGGTACATCTCTTTACTTTGAGTGGTCCCCTCTCTTGGGTTTGAATCTATCATGATAACAAATAGAACATGATCTCTTACTTGCATCATCTTTGCAATATAACATACAATGATTTGGGCATGCATCTATTTTCATATATCCAAGCCCTAGCTCATTGACCATCTTCTTGGCACGCTAAAAATTTCCAGGAAACTTCTCGTCTCGAGACAACATACTCTTGACGAGGAGGAGGAGACGGTCAAAATACTTCTCACAGACGTGAAATTCAGATTTCAAGTTCAGCAATTGTGAGATCGCAGACAACTGAGTGTGCTTTTCATAACCATCCCACAGTGGCTCATCAGCATCCCTAAGTAGTTGATAAAATCTTTCGGCTGTCTTATTCGGCGCTTCTTCCATGTATGCATGTTCCTCATGAACATTAAAACTAGGACCAGCAGCATCTACAACCATATCCATGTATCCACTTGTGCCTGCAACATTATCGGGCCCATATGACAATACATCCTCACTTTGATACATGCAATTCATATAACCTTCCACGAACCCTTTCTTATACAAATGATGTTGCACATCCCATGGTGAACGTCACCTCAAGTTTCTACAACTTGAACAAGGGCATCGAATGTGACCGTCACGGTCTACTGCTGCATTTGGATTCCCCAATGTAAAATGAATGAAATTCTCAACTCCATGCTTAAACTCAACAGACGCCACCTGGTCAACTATTCTACGATACATCCATGAACAATCTATCAACATTTTTCATGCACCCACTAAATGTTAATACACAAATAACTTTGAAATCATTACTCCTGAAATAAGCCCGACCCTTTCCTCACATCGTTCACCAAAGACCATTTGCATAGGAAGGGTGTAATAATTAGATTATCACTTTTTAACATACCCATGAAGGTTTGATCGCACCATCACTTACTATATGTGTTGTACGATTTGCTGAAAATTTTAGCAGCATCTCCCCACACTTCTCCGATATACCAAAAATATTTATTGATTAAGAAATTTTCTTAAACACTTACTAGTAAGTGGTTAAGAAAATACTCAAAATCAATAATGGTATAACAGATAAGAGTGAGAAGACACAACCGAAATTTTTAACAAATCATACAAACACATATAGTAAATGATCACCTAAGTGCGATCAAACATTCATAGACTGTCCAAATAGGACAATTCAAGACTTTGAGGTAGATATATACGTTCTCATCAAAAAAATGAGAACAGACACATCAATCCCAAAGTCTTGAATGGGAAAGTTCATTGACACGAGCTTAACACGCTCTTTTGAGGTGCGTGTAATGTTAGGTTGCACCCATGCACCTCAGCTCACAGGGAACACCCCATGTAATTAAATAACATAAAATTAAAAAATATCAAATTAAACTATTCATTTTATTTTAATAGTTGATTGTAATAGATAATATTAAAAAATCCAAACACCATAAAAGGAACCTAAAAATGCTTACATCTCAAGCTGAGAAGAATTCCTGGACAACCAAACCCTCCCCTCCCCTCCTCTCCCCTCCCCTTCACCCACCGGACCCCCTCTCCCCTCCCCCACCGAACCCACTCTCCTCCCTCACCGGCCTTCCAACCCACATATTAAAAAAAATTAGACTGCTCCCCTCCCCTCTCCTCCACACACCCACACCCCCCTCTCCCTTCTTTGTCTCTTGTCCCCACTCGCCCCCCACCCTCCCCTCCCCTCTCCCACTGCCCTCCACCCTCACCCTCCCCTCCCCTCCCATTCCTCACCGCCACCCACCCTCACCTCTCCACTCTCCCTCCCCTCCTCTCCCGTCCCCTCCCGTGCCCCACCTACCCTCCCCTCCCCAATGTGCCCCCCTCCCCTCCCCCTCCCTTCCCTCCTCACTCGTCCCCCACCGACCCCCCCACCCTCCCGTCCCCTCCCCTCCGTGTCCCCCTTCCCCTCCCCTCCCCACCTTCTCGTCCCCTCCCCTCCGTGCCCCCCTTCCCCCTCCCCTCCCCTCTGGTCCCCTCCAGTCCCCTCCCGCCCCCACCCTCCCCTCTCCTCCCCTCCCCACCGTGCCCCCCTCCCTCTCCCTAACCCACCTCCCCTCACTTCCATCCCCTCCTGTCCTCCACCCTCCCCTCCCGTCCCCGGCCTTACCCCCACCCTCCCCTCCCCACCCTCCCGTCCCCCATCGACCCCCCAACCCTCCCCTCCCCTCCCCAATGTGCCCCCCTCCCTCTCCCGAACCCCTCACCCTCCCCACTGTACCCCCCTCCCCACCGGATCCCCCCCTCCCTTTCCCGAACACACACCCACATAATACTTAACAGTAAATTCAAACAATAAATTTAAACACACACCCACATAAAAATAATAATAAACAATAAATTTAAATCAGATTAAACAAATTAAAATTAAATAATATATTTTAAATATATATTTTGTTGACCGTTTATTGGTAAAAATTCATTTGAAAGATAGAACAAAGTCTGTTGCCGTCCCCGATGCTAATAGCCCTGCGTGAAAATTTCATCACTGTGAGAGACAGAGAGAGAGAGGGAAAATGAATGGGGGGGCCTTGCCCCTCTGTGTCTGTGTGTGTGCGACAGTGAGAGAGAGAGAGAGTAAGAGAGGGAGAGGGAGAGAGAGTGAGGGAGAGGGAGATAGAGGGGCTCGGCCCCTCCATCTTTGTGAGTGTGTGTGTTAGAGAGAGAGTTAGAGAGTGGAGACAGAGTTAGGGAGAGGCAGACAGAAGGGATCCCCCCCCTCTGTGAGTGTGTGTGTGTGTTAGAGAGAGAGAGAGAGAGAGAGAGGGATAGGGAGACAGAGGGGCTCGGCCCCTCCATCTCTGTGATTGTAGAGACAGGTAGAGAGGGGAGACATAGTGAGGGAGAGGGAGAGGGACGGGATCGGCCCTCCCCCTCTGTGACTACATCTGTGTGTTAGAGAGAGGGGGAGAGGGAGAGGGAAAGGGAGGGAGGGAGACCGAGATAGGAAGAGGGAGAGGTAGACCGAAAGAGAGAGAGGAAGAGAGACCGTGCGTAAGAGAGAGGGAGGTAGAGGGAGAGAGACTGTGAGAGAGGGAGACGGTGATAGTAGGAGAGGGAGACAGTGAGTGAGGGAGAAGGCTCCAGCGAGAGAGGAGACAACAAGAGAGGGTGGGGGTGAGGGAGACAGAGGGAGAGAGGAGACGACAAGAGAGGGAGAGGGAGAGGGAGAGGGAGATGGTGAGAGTGGGAGAGGGAGATGATGAGAGAGGGAGAGGGCTCTGACGAGTGCTTACCAGAGGGAGCCGCCGCCGCCACTCGCTAGAGAGAGAGGGACCGCCGGAGCCTGGCGTGAGAGAGAGAGACCGTCAAAGAGAGAGAGACCACTGGAGAGAGGGAGAGGGAGACCGCCGTGAGAGAGTCGAGCGTGAGGGTGGGTGACGGCGTGCGTACAGAGGAAAATCAAATTATTTTTGACGGATTTCCGACCAGAAGTAATTTTGTCAGAAGATTTTGATGAAAATTCTGACCGAATTTAATTTCGTCGGAAACTTAAACAAAAATAATATTCTAGTCTCCAAACTTTTCGACGGATATCTGTACATCGTAAATGGCGTCGATAGTTCGACGAATCTTTCGACAGAATATTATGTCGTCAAAACTTCTGATGGAATTTTTGATAAATAGATATCCGTGAGAAATACAGACCCATATTCTGACAGACACTATTCTATCGAAAATGTCGTTCGCTATAACCACCTTTCCTTGTAGTGGATGGGGATCAAGAGTGCGAGTAGGCCTTCGACGATCTCAAAAGGTACCTCTCATCGCCATCGATTCTTTCTAAGCCCCTTCCCAACGAACATCTATTCCTTTACTTATCTGTGATGCCGAGCACGCTTAGCGTTGGCTCACTCAAGAAAACGAGAGGAGGATGAAACCTATATATTATGTAAGCAAAGCTCTCCAAGGGGTAGAGTTTCGATATTCGTGGACTGAGAAGTTTGCATTAGCTCTAGTCACGACTATACGTAAGCTACGCACATATCTCCTCTCCCACTCCATCGTAGGTCCCGACTGACCAACCCCTGCATCACATCCTCCAAAACCCTAACGCCTTGGGGAGACACATGAAATGGGCCAGAGAGTTGGGGGAATTTGACATTAGCTTCCTCCCAAGGACAGCCATCAAGGCCTAGGCCTAGGTCAATTTTATCATTGAATGCACGCTCCCCGATGAGAGAGGAGTTGCTCACTCATCTGTGCCTGCTTGCGAGTTGTATGTTGACGTTCATGTTCTGTGATCAGAAGCGAGGAGGGCTTGGTCCTCTTGTCACTAGACAAGATCGAGCTATAGTATGCCCAACACTTTTACTTCCCGACTACGAACAATGTGGTCAAGTGCAAAGCATTACTATCCGGCATCTGCATGGCCAAGCATCTCGAAGTTGTTTACCTATGAGCCTACAGTAATTTGTTCTTGGTCGCCAACCAGGTTCATCGGGAGTACTATAAACACGCTACTTTTGACATCATATTGAGCAAATCACATATCACACCATAATTCCTCAAAGTGGTTCACATGATTGACTTATTTGATTGATTTTTCTAATTTTTTTCTACTTTTTTTAAGCATAATTTTCTTAAACATGTCTAGCCTCCAGGACATAATTCAATCTCCTCTTCGTAAAACGCATCCACCACGAGTGACGCGTTATAAGATGCGTCCTCATTCAAGGACGCGATTCTTTAAAAATGCACACACCATGAGGGACACGTTCTGACATGCGTCCTTCTTCAGGGACGCATTCTTAGAAATGTCCACTAAGGTGGACGTGAATTATACGAGATTCACAAAAAAATGTCTTGCCCCTAGGATGCGAATCAACGGCCAAATATGTCATTGCATGCGCCACGAGGGTTTGAAAATTGGCTCAATACTGTAGCAACATTGTAGTAGTACTATAGCAAATTAGGGTTTTTCAAGGCTTTGAAAATTGGCACAGTATTGTAACAACATTGTGGTAGTATTGTAGCAAATTAGGGTTTTTCAACTCGTGCGTCGTGAGGGTTTGACGAATCGGTCACCAAGGCCATGAATGGTGCTGAGTGAGATGAAAGGTGTCCAATCAATGGGATGTGTTTCATTAGAATGCATCCCCAGAAGGGGACGCGTTTCATTAGAATGTGTCCTCTGAAGAGGGCACGTTCAAGTCAGAACCCGTCCCTCTGTGGGGACACGCTTCACCACGGCTACCTATAAATAGGCTATCCGTCTGAGGGAATTCGAAGGGCGGCAAGAAAGCAAGAAGGGCAAGGGGAGTGAGTTTGAAAATAGGCCGAGGAGCTTGTGAAGAAGTGTGAGAGAAGAGAAGGGAGGGGTTTTAAGAGGCTAAAAAAATTGAAGAAAAGAGGTCCTCTCCCTATCGAAGACTCTTTGAGCCTTGAAGCCTGTGGAGATCACGAAGAATCCCTCCCTACGGCTGCCAAAAAGCTTTTCTCACCTTATCTTTCCTTTCAATTTATTTGTTTGTCTTTAATCTTTTAGTTGCATGCATCATATGCCATTACCTTTTATTGTTATCTCTCTTCATTGAGAACTTCATCAAGTGCTTCTTCTGCACAATTTTCATTCATCATATCATTTGCCCACCCTTTGCATCCAAAATGGGGTTTAAAAATGTAGCAACTCAAATTAAAAAGAAATTCATAAATAAATAAATATAATCTCTTGAATAATATAAGGTTAACTTTATAAGACATGAAATATAATTATTACGAACTAAATAAAATTTTGTAACAATTGTAATGGAAAATTAGGCTAATACTAAAAGTCTAATTGGGCTTAAAAGAGTGAATAAATCCCTAAAATTCGTAAAGCCCTAAATCTCTAAATTTTAATTAGATTAAATAGCCTAGAACTTAAGTAAATGGGCCTAAAATCATAATTAAACTCTAATCCACTTAGATTAGCTCATTCTCTTGTGAAACACAAACCTAATTAGGGTAAAATCATGCTAGGTGGCCCTAAGTTTAGATAGGATTAAAAAAAATTAGAGTAGGTTTTATCCCATGGGAAATAGGTCGAATTAGGACTCTTTGGTCCCTAAAATCTATAAATAGAACTGTAAATCCCTTCTAGCCATCCCTAATAGCTCGTGGAAGAGGTTGGGCATGGTGCTAGGTCGTGCTAGGACATGCATCGAGGAGCAAGATCGAGGGTTTAGGCATCTCGCATTCTTCTTCCCCTTCTTCCCTTAATCAAACCCTAAGGTAGGTGTTCTCTGAGGCCAAACCTAAATTGATCAAGCAAATAGGTGTAGTTGCATGTCTAGTTCGATTTTATGCATGTTTCCCAATTTCATCAACTACTATGCATGTATTTTTAGTTCCATAGATGCGCTATCACCATTTTCATGCTTCCCCACCGTAATAGACTTCATGTTTGCGATCCAGACCATCACAGGGATCACATTCTGAACGTGTCCACACAATAGACTACGATCATCAATTGAGTTTTAAATTATGACGTTAGTTTTGAAACGCGTGGCAGCAATTGGACGTGATTTGATTTAACGCATCCACTAGACTGGACGCGATTCTGTGATTCACGTATGATTAACAAGACGTGAATTAATTTCATTTTTATATTTCTATTCAGATCGCAGCGTCCGGTCAGACCGTGTACTAACAGAACGCATCCGCAAGACTGGAAGCGTTTAACATGAAAAGCGACCCATGTATAGGACACGATTTACACCGTTCTGTAATAAATTTTTGAACAAAAAATTTAATTCTAGAAATATTATTAAAATTTCTTAATTATTAATTATGAGTCATACTATGAAACTTTGGGAAAGAGTAATTGAAAAATACCTCCGATGTATAACTACTGTATCGAAAAATTAGTTTGGTTTTATGCCAAATAGATCTACTACAGAAGCTATTTTCTTACTACGACAGCTAATGGAGAAGTACAGAGAGATGAGAAAAGATTTGTATATAGTTTTTCTTGATTTAGAGAAGGCGTACGATCGAGTACCGAGAGAATTGATTTTGTGGACATTAAGAAAGAAAGGAATCTCTCAAGGATATGTTGATTTGATTAAGGATATGTACGACGGTGCTATTACTAGTGTTCGAACTATTGCTGGGGAGACTGGTGAATTTTCTGTTTCTATAGGTTTGCATCAAAGTTCTGCACTAAGTCTGTATCTCTTTGCCTTAGTTATGGATGAAGTAACTAAACAATTGCATGAGGATATCCCTTGGTGTATGCTTTTTGTAGATGATATTGTCTTAATTGATGAGAGTATTGATGCTCTAAATGCTAAGTTAGAGCGTTGGAGACTGACCTTGGAGTCTAAAGGTTTTAAAATTAGTAGGAGTAAGTCAGAGTTTATGCACTGTAATTTTAGTAATGGGAGAGTGGTTCAGGAAGACATGGTTCTAATTGATGGACATAACATTCCGAAGAGTAGTAGCTTTCGATACGTAGGGTCTATCATACAAGAGAATGGGGAGATTTATGATGATGTTACACATAGGATTAAGGCAGGCTAGTTAAGATGGAGGAGTGCATCAGGTGTCCTTTGTGATCGTCGTATGCCTGTGAAACTCAAAGGGAGGTTTTATAGAACGGCTGTGAGATCTGCTTTGTTATATGGTACCGAGTGTTGGGCAGTACGAAAGGAACACATCCACAAAATGTGTGTAGCAGAGATGAGGATGTTGAGATGGATGTGTGGCAAGACTAAAAAAGATAAGATTAAGAATGAGCGCATCCATAAGGACTTAGGGATAGCTCTAATTGATAGTAAAATGAGAGAAAATAGACTCAGGTGGTTTAGACATGTGTGTCGTCGCCCTAACGCAGCGTCGGTTAAAAGATATGACCAAATCTTAGTAGATGCTAGTAAAAGAGCTCGAGGAAGGCCTAAAATGAGATGGTGCGATGTTATTAGGAAGGACATTAGTTTCTTGGGTTTAAATATGAATATTGCACTTGATAGAAATCTTTGACGGAACAAGATTCATGTAGCCGACCCCAATTAATTGGGATAAGGCTCTGATGATGATGATGATGATGAATTATTAATTATATCTTGATGAGAACTTAATCCCTAAATCTTTTCTCGATTTCTCTCTTCTTTGGATCTTATGAACCCCCCTCATGATCATGTTCTATCTTCATTATTTATCCTTTCTGAAAATTGATTCCTTCACATCTAAACTATTAGATATTAACATGTGAGTAAAAATTGTTCCATATTAACCTCTGTTCTTAATTATTTTAATTATTAAAAAATTGGCATTTGATACACTATGATTTAATTTATTGGTTTATCTTGAAGATCATGTCAATCTGGTGGCATGTATCTATTGTCTATTTTGGCTTCTTGTTTTATCGCATATCCTAATTCTTGGTGAAGTTAGAACCTTCTGTCGGATATTCCTTCCGCTGGATTAGAACTTCTTCACTAAGGCCTCCGTAAGTCTCTGTGAGCCATGGATTTTCACATGGACGTCGAGTTAGTTGTACCCACTCCAAGCCCTGACAACCCTATAGAATCTCATCCTATTGATGTAAGATGTGATTCGACTAGCTTTGGAACAATGGAACAAGGTTTTATTTCATTCTATTGTGTCTATTCTGAACGCGGTGTACCAAGAAACCCAGTACAAGCTCTCTTTCCCTTAAGATGGCAGCCCGATGATCAATTGCATTTAGGAACTTGTTTCAACGTTGTTAAATGCGTCTAGTTGACTGGACACGATTCATTGAAATGCATCACATTACTTGGACGCAAATTACTTGTGTGACGACCCAGACTCCGGATATCGGGTAAACCCTATACCACTTGGAACCTACGAAGCCTCCCAAGAGCAGTAAAGCTCCAAAGGGATAAAAGGTGTGTGTGGAGTACATTGAAGTTCCAAGTAAAGCAGTAAGCAATTAATATTTCAATGATCAGGATTCCTAAAGTAGCAAAAATAAAATTACATTCTTAAATTAACAATTTAAATTACAGAGTCCAGTCCAAATAGAGACAAGTATAGTCCAACAGGAGAGAAAATGTACTCTCAAGTCGGGGGAAGCCCGACACTGGAAAAGCTGGCAACAACGAACTGATGCACCACGCCACGAACCACAAGGAAGAAGAATGACCACACCTGAAAAGCAGGAGTGAGTCTCGTGTCACTAGCTCAGTAGGGGTCCCGTAGATCCCCATTGGAAACAACACAGTAACACGCAAGACAACAATGCTGAACAATAAAGCAGGAGCAGAAGTAACAACAGTGCTAAATTACAATAGTAAAGCTGTAAAAATAGGATTAAGGATAGCTAAAAGAAAGAGTAAAGCCGTACCGAACAGAAACACAGCTGCCGAACGAACCTCGGCTATCTAAGCTAATCCAAACAACAAAAGAAAGGCGAACCCCGGCCTCTCCAAGAACTTCTACCGCGCTCACACCTGAGGTGCTTCTTCCGCCGGTTGGGGAGAGTGAGCCACCGACGTGCACTGCTTCGTCTGAGCCCGTTGCCTCGTCCTCACCTCCCCGGGTGGCTGGTCGAGCTGTTGCTGCTTCCTTGGTCCCCGGCCTCCAGGCCCCGGATGCTCAGGCCCTTCGCGGGTATCCGTTGCCTCCTGCTTGTCTCAATGCCTCTGCAGAGGCTTGGTCTCCAAGACTGCAGCCCTCCACCAAGGCGGGTGGGGCTGCCGGCATGGTGCAACCTTCCTCCACGTCAATGTCAACCCCCCGCCTCTCCTTTGCTCAAGCTCTCAAGAAGAAAATCAACCGGGAACCGCCCGGTCCGGTTGTTGTCTCCACCCCGCCTACTATTCCAATGCGGCCAGCTTGCACCTTGCCATCAGCGGGCTTTGGTTCTGGTATCAAGTTACCTCAGCTTCAGGTTCTATCTATCCCCGGGCTTAAGCCGGCATCGGGCTTCACAGACTTTGCGGCGGCTCATGCGGCCTTCATGGGCAACCCTGTACTGGACCGTTTGCGGATGGGCTCCAGGTCGGAGCGTGACGCCCCACGGTGTTCCTACCGGCGCTCCAACTCCACTTCCTCTTCGCGCGATCGGCAATGTGTCCTCGAGGACGCTCCTCCTGCTCCCCGTCGCTCACTTCATCTCTAGTCAGCTTCTACGGCACTCCTTCAGCCGGTTCACTCCGCCCTCTCCGAGGAGCTCGATCCTGATGACTCGGACCGTGACCCTCTTGGCTCGCCAGGTTCCCCGGTCCGTCTGCGCGGAATCCGTTCGGTGTTCTCGTCCGACTCTGAAGGGGTCTTCGATGAAGATTCCTTTTTGTAGGGGCTATGTTTCTTCTATGGGTTCTTGGGCCTTTGTTTCTGCCCTCGCCTGGGTTCTTTTGGGCCTTTTTCGCTTTCTTGGGCCTTTGGCCTTGTACCCTCCTTGCCCCTTTGCGGGCCTCCCCCTTTCCCCCCCCTTTTTGTACCCCTCTTCTTCTACTGCCTTCCTTATATGAAAACACTTGCCTGGCGGTCGGGGTAGTGTGTTCATCTTCTTCCGCAATGAAGGGATGAACCCCCTCCCCTATCCACCACCTCGCAAGGATTGACTTGAGTTTAAAAAAAAAGAAAGGCGAACCCCGATCTCACAAAGTCGGGCGTTACTGATCCGTCGATAAAGCACTAGCTCCAAAGCGAAAGCCTACAAGAACATGCAAAAGCCCTAGAATAGACCTACACGGTCCAAAGGCACAAACATACACAACCTTACCGTCGTGTACGCTACATTACATTGACCTCGAGTGAAGCCAAGAATAGACTACCCAGAAAAGTCACGAAGCACAATGAGTCGGGTGTCATGTGATAGAAGTACCTCCTTATTAGAAGAATAGCCAGATGCGTCCACTAACGTCTTACACTGCCCCACAAGCCACATGCCTAGAACGGCGGCAACTGAGATACTCACAGGACCAAGTACCAGGAACAATAGTAACGAGTAACTAGTCAGGGTTATGCCTGTCGGTGCTCGTCCAAATGCCCCTAACCACCTGTGCACACACAAGCTCATTGTCTTGAGCCAGGCCCCTAGCTAGTCCCCCCCCCCCCCAGTAGGACGCTATCGCAAAGCAAGGGGGCCCACGGAAACTTGCATAAAGCCATCTATCGGGAATTGTCCCGCCACCACTCCTAGGTGGGCCGACACACCGAAAAGTGTCATCAGGCTATGGCTAGTGGAGGCTCACTAAACACAAGGAATCCAAAATATCTGTGCTGAAGTACGAACAGGCTAAGCACGTACTGTTGCATGTACTACAAAGCACAAAGCACAAGGCAGCACACCAAACTACCGCCAGACTCAGGACAGACAACTAGACCTACTGACAACGATCCTTGAGTCACAAGACTCGGGTCAAGATCATCGCACATCACAATAATACACTATTAATCAGCCCAGTCCCTAAGCTAAAATCACGGTAAAATACTTATAAAAAAATGGCACAGGACAGCCGGATCCACACATCTGCATAACACGAATCATGGAGACATGAGGGATCACTAACATCCTCAAACCACGTGGACATGCAAATCAAGGTAAGACAGTACCTCAAAGCGTCCAAAACTATGTCTCGATCCTTACAGGATAGACAAGACACTCATCACGAGGTCACATGTCAACCACTGGATCACACCGGGTTGACCAGAAACCTTAATGATCCTGAAGCATCACGGAACACTATTCGACACAATGGCACTCTCGGCCACCATACAACATGGTCACAGCCCTCATAGGACGTCCAAGACATCCACAGAAGAGTGGGCAAACCACAGGGTCGAGCCCAGACAATTTGAGGCCAAACCATCGGAAAAACAGAACTCTGGGAAAGTGGCGGTCTTGCCCTGACCGCTGGGCAAACTAGACGGTCAGACGAAGGGCCGCTACTCTCAAGAGAAACCCCAGGTTTAAAATCCACAAAAGCAAGAGTCTTGCGGTCTGCCTGAGACCGTCTCTTTCCAAAAAATGGTCTCCTCATGGCCGCAAGAGGGACCCCAACAGTCACGACTAAACCGCTAAGCCCAGTTAACTACCAAACAGTCAAACCAACTAAAAATGGTCTACCAAGAACCATTTCACAGAGCCTAGCGGTCACCCTAAGGCTGCCAAGGACACCCAGGCGGATGGAGGTAGACCGCTAGCCCAAACCGACATTAAATCATAAGCGGCGGTCACACATGGGCCGCCCAACTTCATAAAATGATCAATTATTGGGCCGTTACCCAACGAACCGACTTAGCCAATAGCGGTCACCAATGCGCCACTAATGAAGAACCAGCGGTCCTACCTGGGCTGCTTCACGGAGCTTAGCGGTCTGTCCTGGGCCGCTAGCCAAACAAAAATGGTCTATCAAAAGGCTGCTAAAACCCGAACCGACCTAGAACCAAAACGGTCACCACTAAACCGCTAAAGACATAAAAATGGTCTCTGAAAGGACTGTCAAGGCGTTACGGCAAGAAAATTGTAGGAATGGCCAAAACTTGGCCTTTCTACGCCCCGTTCACCCTAAAACGAAGGGGAAACAATCCTAATGGCAATATAAACCTTTCACAAGTTGAAAAGGATCCAATCGACGCATAAACGATAAGAAACGGGTGATTCTAACGAATAGACCCAAAATAAGTCACATGGGTTCCCGGGCTCATACCGGTCCCAAATGACAACCAATTATAGCGAAACTGGCGGGAATGAAATGCTAGCATACCAAGGGTTCGAATGAAACTAACTAGGCTAGAAACCGTCGCTGGGAAAGGTGAACTCGTCTCACACCCCCCCAAAGCATGATTTCACCCTAAAGCTGTAAAACTCGCTCGTTCTCGCACGGTTCAGCTCAAAATCGCCCGCGAACGTAGAACAGGAGCATGGCATCCATCTCCCTACCCCCACCGAAGTTCTCATGCGCCGAAGTGACTAAAGCACCCCGAAAATGATCGCACGAACCACCCACATCGGCTTTGAATCCACGAATGGGATCACGCCAACCACGCCTCGATTCTCACGCCATCATGCGCCACAGCAGCTCCACGACATTCCTATCTTGCCCACCTTACCACGGTCAGGCGCCTCGCGGTAAGAGGAGAAGAGAGGAGAGAGAACGAGAGGGAGAGAGTGAACATGAGAATGAGAGAGAGGAGAGAGGGTGAAGAAAGAAATAGAAAAGGAAATTAGGAATTTCCTAATTTACATGAAATCTGATTTTCGCCCAAAAATTCACTAATTCAGAAAAATACAGCAAAATAGTCTACGTAATCCTCGGAAGGAGCATAACGCAACTGTAGCGTCCTCGAGTCGATGAACTCAACAGTAGACTCACCACAGGGTTTTGTAACTTGTACGAGGGAAAAACCTGCGTGGATCATAAAACACAACTCAGGACCCATAAAAGTGATCCGAAAGCTCTCCGATACAGATCCGAAAGACCAAGGGCATTACAGCCTCCCCTCCTTAGGAAATTTCATCCTCGAAATTAAAGGACCCAACAAGAAGAAGCAGGGAAGAATAAACCCAAACACTGGCCATGCTCTCCGAGCATCAACCAAACCTCAAAACATAAAGCACGATAACATGATTATCAAAAAACACATTTCATAGGGACACTGCCAGACCATAATCACAAGCACACGCTCTGGATCTCAAGACATATCGATCCACAGAACGAGCATGGCACACAAGTGAACACAAGTCTAACACCTCCGAAACACCATGGCATTATCACTTACGTCTCACAGAGAAAGGAGACACGACCCATGCCACGAAACAGCTACCGATAAACCACACGACAGACACAACAAGCATTAGCTTAAACCAGAAAACATAGTCCTCTCAGTTGACTGTTCCAAATCATCGGCTTCTGTGCCAAGAACAACAACGAAACCTGACACACAGAACGCCAACGATAGCACTAGACCACAAGCACAATCAAGTCAGTACTCACTCAGACATTACATCTGATTCGAGTCACATGCCAACTCCGCCATGACAGAAGAGTACAACAAAATCAACCAACAAGACCTCAATCCACACACTGCCAAATCAGACTCACAGGGAACTCCTCCCAAGCTGAACACAACCACCACTACCAACAACAACAACACTTGTAGAATCCCGGCTCCATTCTCAACACAGAACCACAGGACACGACTGCAAGCTGGGTCACATCAAGGTACAATTACAGCTGAACACACGGTTAAGATATACAAGCCACACTGCGAGCAACTCACCAACAAGGACCCAGAACAATAAGAACAATCTCGGAGAATGCATCTCTAGGACCACGATCACGTTCTGAGAGCACAACTCCCAAGAAAAATATAGAAGAAGAAAAGGGTACTTGACCAGCATAATCGCCGACACATTCCCCCAATCCTCACACATGCCAATGCCAATAGTCAGAATATCTCCGAACAATGGCAAAAAAATTCACAACATCAAGGCACACATAGCCAAGACGAAGTCACATCGAGGGAAACAAACCTCTCAGCTGGCCAGAATCTCCCAACAAATGATCCTTGACCTGTGGGTTATAAGCCCACACGCTTCCGCTGTGCACACATACAATGCACACAGGCATCAAGAACAACTCGGCATGCACATCTCAGCACAACATGGCACCATCGCAATTCATAAACTACAATATAACACGCCTCGAGTACCGATCTTGCAAACAGCCGATCACAAATCGCCAAAGTGCAAACCAAGAAGGGCCCCAGCTTCAGCACAAAGCACAAAGAATACCTATCTCAGCTTATCCTTACGTCTTGAAACAATTACTGAACCTTCACAGCACAACAGTCACCAAACACGGCACGTCGGACACGGTGCACAACGGCCCCCAAACACACACTGGGTCCAAAGCCAAGCAACCATCAAACAAGAACAGATCAGGCTCAGAACTAACATTGTCCACACTTAAGCAGACATAGGACAAAGGCCTCACCAAGACAGCACTTCCAAACTTACCTCGAAAAGACACCACCAGACAAGATGAGAAGAATCAATCTCGACTAACAGTAGCTCACCAAGAAGGAAATTCCAAGGTTCGCCTGCGCATTCTCTCAATCAAGGCATCTAATCGACCACTTCGACACAAGCTTAACACCTCAGGGGCTAAACAAACTCGAGCTGGGACGACCAAAACAACATAAAAAATGTGTATGGCCATCTCACCAATGATGAAGTCACCAGCCACCTGAACAACACCACAGAAAAAAATCTCGAACACTGCACCACAGATTCACGCCTGCCAGCAAACTCTGCCAAGCGTAGCATAATTGAGACAAACACCATGACAAAAGAAGAATACTCTGTCACATCTTGATGAGAGCAAAACCATCTCACATAGTGCCAACACAGCATGTACAAGACCACACGCGAAAGCAAAGCGATAAACAGTCTTAAAACTAACGCCAGCTGTCGACTGTACTGGACCTTAAGGACTCTAAGTACTGCAATATCTCGAATTCCCATGTACTTTCACACAACTAGCTCTTATACCAACTGTGACGACCCAGACTCCGGATACCGGGTAAACCCGATACCACTTGGAACCTATGAAACCTCCCAAGAGCAGTAAAGCTCTAAAGGGATAAAAGGTGTGTGTGGAGTACATTGAAGTTCCAAGTAAAGCAGTAAGTAATTAATATTTCAATGATCAAGATTGCTAAAGTAGCAAAAATAAAATTACATTCTTCAATTAATAATTTAAATTACAGAATCCAGTCCAAATAAAGACAAGTACAGTCCAACAGAAGAGAAAATGTACTCTCAAGTCGGGGGAAGCTCAACACTGGCAAAGCTGGCAACAACGAACTGACGCACCGCGCCACGAACCATGAGGAAGAAGAACGAACACACCTGAAAAGTAGGGGTAAGCCTCGTGTCATTGGCTCAGTAGGGGTCCCGCAGATCCCCACTGGAAACAACACAGTAACACGCAAGACAACAACGCTGAACAGTAAAGCAGGAGCAGAAGTAACAGTAGTGCTAAATTACAATAGTAAAGCTGTAAAAATAGGAGTAAGGACAGCTAAAAGAGAGAGTAAAGCCGTACCGAACAGAAACACGACTGTCGAATGAACCTCGACTCTCTAAGCTACTCCAAACAACAATAGAAAGGAGAACCCTGATCTCACAAAGTCGGGCATTACCGATCCATCGAAAAAGCACTAGCTCCAAAGCAAAAGCCTACAAGGACAGGCAAAAGCCCTAGAAAAGACCTACATGGTGTAAAGGCACAAACATACACAACCTTACCGTCGTGTACGCTACATTACACTGACCTTGGGTGAAGCCAAGAATAGACTACCCGGAAAAGTCACGAAGCACAATGAGTCAGGTGTCATGTGACAGAAGTACCTCCTCACTAGAAGAATAGCCAGATGCGTCCACTGACGTCTTACACTACACCACAGGTATCTCCCACATGCCTGGAACAGCGGCAACTGAGATACTCATAGGACCAAGTACCAGGAACAACAGTAACGAGTGACTAGTCAGGGTTACGCCTGTCGACGCTCGTCCAAATGCCCCTAACCACCTGTGCACACACAAGCTCATTGCCTTGAGCTAGGCCTCTAGCTAGTTTCCCCCCCAGTAGGATGCTATCGCAAAGCAAGGGGGCCCACGGAAACTAGCCTAAAAACCATCTGTCGGGAACTGCCCCGCCACCACTCCTAGGTGGGCCAACACACCGGAAAGTGTCATCAGACTATGACTAGTGGAGGCTCACTAAACACAAGGACTCCAAAACATCAGTGCTAAAGTATGGACAGGCTAAGCATGCACTGTCGCACGTACTACGAAGCACAAAGCACAAGGTAGCACACCGAACTGTCACCAGACTCAGGACAGACAACTAGACCTACTGACAACGATCCTTGAGTCATAAGACTCGGGTCAAGATCGTCGCACATCACAGCAATACGCTATTAATCAGCGCAGTCCCTAAGGCAAAATCACGGTAAAACACTTATAAAGAAAACGGCACAGGACATCTGGATCCACACATCCGCATAACATGAATCACGGAGACATGAGGGATCACTAACATCCTTAAACCACGTGGACACAGAAACTAAGGTAAGACAGTATCTCAAGACGTCCCAAACCATGTCTCGATCCTCACAAGATAGACGAGACACTCATCACGAGGTCACATGTCAACCACTGGATCACACCGGGTTAACCAGAAACCTTAATGATCCTAAAGCATCACGGAACACTACTCGACATAGTGGCACTCTCGCCCACCCCACAACATGGTCATCGCCCTCATAGGACGTCCAAGACATCCATGGAACAGTGGGCAAACCACAGGATCGAGCCCAGACAATTGGAGGCCAAACCATCGGAAAAATAGAACTCTGGGAAAGTGGCGGTCTTGCCATGACTGTTGGGCAAACTAGGTGGTCAGCCGAAGGGCCGCTACTCTCAAGAGAAACCCCAGGTTTAAAATCCACAAAAGCAAGAGTCTTGCGGTCTGCCTGAGACCGTCTCTTTCTAGAAAATGGTCTCCTCATGGTTGCAAGAGGGACCCCAACGGTCACGACTAGACCGCTAAGCCCAGTCAACTCCCAAACGGTCAAACCCACTTAATCGGTCAAACCAACTAAAAATGGTCTACCAAGAACCGTTTCACAGAGCCTAGCGGTCACCCTAAGGCCGCCAAGGACACCCAGGCGGTTGGAGCTAGACCGCTAGCCCAAACTGACATTAAATCATAAGTGGCGGTCACACCTGGGCCGCCCAACTTCATAAAATGGTCAATCGTTGGGCCGTTACCTTGCGAACCGACTTAGCCAATAGCGTTCACCAATGGGCCGCTAATCAAGAACCAGCAGTCCTACCTGGGCCACTTTACGGAGCTTAGCGGTCTGTCCTGGGCCGCTAGCCAAACAAAAACGGTCTATCGAAAGGCCACTAAAACCCAAACTGACCAAGAACCAAAACGGTCACCACTAAACCGCTCAAGACATAAAAATGATCCATGAAAGGATCGCCAAGGCGTTACGGCGGGAAAACCGTAGGAATGGCCAAATCTCGGCCTTTCCACGCCTTGTTCGCCCTAAAACGAAGGGGAAACAATCCTAATGGCAATATAAATCTTTCATAAGTTGAAAGTGTAGTGCCCCAGAATTTATATAAATAATTTTTGGATTATTAATGAAATAAGTTGAAGTTGAGTAATTATTGTGCGATTGCATTTTTATGTGTGATTGTCTTGCGCTCTGATCGTTCTTGCTTGCAAGAGGCTTACCATGCCGGCTATTCACGTTTCCTCGAGCGAGTCTTCCGCTGTAATAAAGGCTCGGGGCGTGACAGAAAGGGATCCAATCGACACATAAACAACAAGAAACGGGTGATTCTAACGAATCGACCCAAAATGAGTCACGTGGGTTCCCAGGCTCATACCGGTCCCAAATGACAACCAATTATAGTGAAACTGGCGGGAACGAAATGCTAGCATGCCAAGGGTTCGAATGAAACTAACTAGGTTAGAAACCGTTGCCGGGAAAGGCAAACTCGTCTCACCCCCCCCCCCCCCCCCCCCGAAGCATGATTTCTCCCTAAAGCTGGAAAACTCGCTCGTTCTCGCACGGTTCAGCTCGAAATTGCGAGGGATCGCAGAACAGGAGCAGGGTATCCATCTCCCTACCTCCACCGAAGTTCTCACGCGCCGAAGTGACTAAACCACGCCGAAAATGATCGCACGAACCACCCACGTCACCTTTGAATCCACGAATGGGATCGCGCCAACCACGCCTCAATTCTCACGCCATCACGCGCCACAACAGCTCCACGACGTTCCCGCCTCGCCCACCTAGCCACGATCGCGCACCCTGCGGTGAGAGGAGAAGAGAGGAGAGAGAACGAGAGGGGGAGAGTGAACGTGAGAATGAGAGAGATGAGAGAGGGTTAAGAAAGAAATAGAAAAGGAAATTAGGAATTTCCTAATTTTTGTGAAATCCAATTTTTGCCCGAAAATTCACTAATTTAGAAAAATACATAAAAATAGTCTACGCAATCCTCGAAAGGAGCATAACGCAACTGTAGCATCCTCAAGTCAATGAACTCAACAGTAAACTCACCACAGGGTTCCGTAACTTGTACGAGAGAAAAATCCGTGTGGATCGTAAAACACGTCTTAGGACCCACAAAAGCGATCCGAAAGCTCTCCGATACAGATCCGAAAGACCCAGGGCATTACAGCTTGTGTTTGGATATTTTTCTTGGATCGTGGCCCCGACCCTGACCGTATTCTATCTGACTTGTTCTAAATGCGTTGGTGTTATAGACTGTGTTCAACCCAGTTTTCATGAAACATGTCGTACAATTGATTGCATTTTATCAAAGTTTTGGCCAACTCGTGATTGGTTATTTTAATGCATTTTGACCATGTGTTAACGTGATTGTCATTTTTATAAGTATGAACCTTCTTGGAAATCAGAATTTCCATGATATGTACTTTCCTTCGAAATCTTTCATGAAATTCTCCTAAGCCCTATACTTAGTCCTCAATTCGATATGAATCTCTCAACATTGCAAAGTTGCATTTGTTAATGCTCTTATATTATGTTCATCTACTTCATGCTTCTAGAACATGATTTTCTTTGATCTGTTGGGTCATTTATTTTTATATGAATTGTCTAGTTATTACTTGGGACTTTGGGTCCACTTGACAATCAATGTCAATCAGACGGAAGTCCAAAACTACTTGTGCCCATGGGAGTGTATATGTGGTGTGGCATTGCACCAATTTAACATGCAAGAATTGATCTAGACAATTCACTTACAAGTGACATGCTTGAATGAGTGTTATTCTTTTGATATGATTTACATGATATTAGACTTGTTTGTCCCAAAAGGGGCATTATTATTGGAACTCGAATGATTATTAGCCAATTCTATAGTTATATTCACTCGTATCATTCATTCATTGTTATATAATGTTATCTTGTTATTGATTCATTATGGGGATCTATTCCCTTCATTTTGATCTTCATGCCTTTCCTTGGAAATTTGAATCTTATAATTGTCCTATATTCATCTACTTGATTCTCTATTGTTACAGATCATGCCCTTTGATCAATTATTGTCTCTCGGATTATTTTATGGATCTCCACCATTTCATCATATAGTACTTCTACACATTGTTAAAATGTACATTACTTATATTTGCCTGGTCAAAGAGAAGTAATTCCTAGTGAACTTTTTTGCTCACCAGTGTTTATTTAATATTTTTCAAGTAATAATGAAGTTGAAATCCATTCTGATCGGAAATGGCAAGAGTGATCAAGTGCGCTTGGAGTTTGTACAAGACCCTTGCCTTTTCTTTTTCTTGAGTTTAGATTAGAATTTGAGAGTCCTGTGATTGTGTCCTTTTTCTTTTGAGTTTCGAATTATAATTTGAGTCAAGGAATTGTAATAGTGAATTTTGTTATTAATAAAACTATGATTTTTGTCCAAATCTAGTCCCTTAGAGTTGTCTCTTGTAATTGTTGTCTCCCAATTACTCTGATTGACATGACTTATAGTTTCCATGTTCCGAGTTCCTTCCATTGTTGCGCTCAGGACGTGACAGAAGTGGTATCAAAGTCAGGTTTTTGTTGAAACCTTAGATTTTTGGGCATAGGTATAGATTGCCATCAGTATTAAGTCCTATAACCTATGTCATTTCTTATTGTTGCCTGGCGAGAATAGGTAGAGCCTTGCATTAAGTGTTAAATCTTGTTTACATTCTAAAAGTAATAAATAATTAACTCTTGAAAAATTAATTTGTAAGAATTAGACAGCTAGTTCTATTCCAGTCCTTTAGATCTTAGATTTCGTTGGTACCTTTCTAACATGAATATAATTATCTGGTGCTTAGTATGCTTGGTCGTGGAGGTTATGGTGTAATTTTAGAGTTATCTGGAATTGGTTGGTATTTTGAAGGTTTTGAATCTCGAGGTAGCGATTTGGGAATTAGAAGTGGTTTCAGGTTTGTATTTTATACCCCACTTCTGTTTTGGAAAGAATATCATGTGAATTTGGATATTCAGATTCTTTTAAGTGAGAGAGTGTGTAGTAACCCAGATTAAAAAGAAATTTATAAATAAATAAATATAATCTCTTAAATAATAAAAAGTTAATTTTATAAGACATGAAATATAAATATTATAAACTAAATAAAATTTTGCAACAATTGTAATGAAAAATTAGGCTAATATTAAAAGTCTAATTGGGCTTAAAAGAGTGAATAAATCCCTAAAATTTGTAATGCCCTAAATCCATATATTTTAATTGGATTAAATGGGATAAAACTTAAGTAAATTGGCCTAAAATCATAATCAAACCCTAATCCACTTAGATTAGTTCGTTCTCTTGTGAAACCATAGCCTAATTAGGGTAAAATCATGCTAGGCGGCCCAAGATTTGGATAGGATTCAAAATTTTTGAAGTAGGTTTTCTCCCATGAGAAATAAGTCGAATTACGACTCTTGGGTCCTTAAAATCTATAAATAGAACCCTAAATCCCTCCTAGCCATCCCTAATAGCTTGTGGAAGAGGCTGGGTGAGGTGCTAGGTCGTGCTAGGATGTGCATCGAGGAGGAGAATCGAGGATTTAGCTGTCTCACATTCTTCTTCCCCTTCTACCCATAATCGAATTCTAAGATAAGTGTTCTCTCAGGCTAAACTTTAATTGATCAAGCAAATAACTGTAGTTGCATGTCAAGTTCGATTTTATGCTTATTTCCCCAATTTTTATCAACTAGTATATATGTATTTTGAGTTCCATGGATAAGGTATCGTCATTTTCATGCTTTCCCACTGGAATGGGCTTTCTATTTGAGATTGCGACCATTACAGGGACCGCATTCTGAACGTGTCCATATGATAGACCGCAATCATCAATTGAGTTTTAAATTCTAACCTTAGTTTTGAAACGCGTCGCAGTATCTGGACGCGATTTGATTTAACGCGTCCACTAGACTGGATGTGATACTATGATTCACATCTGATTAACAAGACGTGAATTAATTTTACTTTTATATTTCCGTTCAGATTGCGATGTCTAGTCAGACTGTGGTCTGACAGAACGTGTTCGCAAGATTGGATGCGTTTAACATGAAAAGTGGCCCCTGTATACGGCGTAATTTACACCATTCTATTATAAATTTTTAAACAAGAAAAATAATTCTAAAAATATTATTAAATTTGTTAATTATTAATTCTATCTTGCTACGAACTTAATCCCTAAATCTTGTGTTGATTTTTGTCTTATTTTGATCTTATGAACACCCCTCACGATCATTTTCTATCTTTATTATTTATCCTTTTTAAAAATTGATTCCTTCATGTCTACAATATTATATATTAACATGTGATTAAAAATTGTTCCATGTTAGCCTCTGTTCTTAATTGTTTTAATTGTTATAAGACAAGCGTTTAATACACTATGATTTAATTTATTGTTATATCTTAAATATCATGTCAGTCTGGTGGTATGTATCTACCTTCTATTTTGGTTTCTAGTTTTATCGCATATTCTAATTCTTAGTGAAGTAAGAACCCTCTACCGAATATTCCCTCCATCGAACTAGAACTTCTTTGTTAAGCACTACAAGAAAAATCAGAAATACCGACGGAATTTTTCGACGAAAATATTTTCGTCAGAAATACGTCGGAAATACTATTACTTTCTGACGAAAATTTTTTTGTCGGAAATCAATCAGTAATTATCGACCGATTTCTCACCTATATTTTAGGTTGAAAATTTGTCTCTAAAAAGAGACAACTTTGAGGCAAACAATATTCTGTCGGAATTCCATCAGTAATTACCCACAACATTTTCTGACGGAAAATAATTTCGTCGGAAATACGTCAGAAAATACTCCTGAGATAATTTTCCACCCTTCCTATATTAGTTGTTTCCGCCGGAATATAGTTTGGTCAGAAATACGTCGCAATGTTCCGACGTATTTCTGACGAAACTGTATTCGTCGTAAATTTCTGACGTATTTCTTACCGAATTAGCTTTCGTCGGAAACAACTAAAGGAGAATAGACAGAGCTATATTGACAGTTTCCGACATAATACTATTTGGTCAGAAATACGTCGAAAAGTTCCAACGTATTTTAGACCAGAAATTACTCCGTCGAAAACTCCTGAAATATTTTTCTTATATTAGTTGTTTCTGACGGAACATAATTCGGTCAGAAATACGTCGGAACTTTCCGACTTATTTTCGACCAAATAGTATTCTGTAGGAAAATGCCGACGTTTTTCCGACCAACTTAGATTTCGTTAGAAACAGCTAAAGAAGGAGAATTGATATAGGTATATCGACAGTTTCTTACGAAATACATTTTGGTCGGAAATACGTCGAAAAGTTCGATGTATTTGCGACCATAATTTATTTCGTCAAAAATTTCTGACGTATTTCCGACCGATTATTATTCCATCGAAAACACAAGAAATAATTTTCCACCCTTCCTATATTAGTTGTTTCCAACGTAAATTTTTATTGGTCGGAAATACGTCAGAAAGTTTCGACGTATTTTCGACCAACTTGTATTCCGTCGAAAATTTCTGACGTATTTCGACCGAATTAGTTTTCATTGAAAATCCCTAAAGTAGGAGAATAGATAGGGATATATGAGCAGTTTCCGACGAATCCTTTTTAGTCGAAAATATGTCAGAAAGTTTCGACTTATTTCCGACCGAAACCCCCAAAATATCCTATGATTAATTAATAGTATACTACAATTAATTATGTTTAATCGTAATATGACGTTCGTCGACTAGATGATCTGTGCCGGATCAGCCCTTCTCTGGTCCGGTACGGTATGCCCGAGTCGCCATCGACTCGGCGTGCATCGATCATGTCTTCTCCTTCTTCTTTCTCCCTCTCTCTCTCTCTCTCTCTCTCTCTCTCTCTCTCTCTCTCTCTCTCTCTCTCTCTCTCGCGGTGACTTTGCCGACTTGGGTAATCTTGGGATGAGCAGCACCGTATCGAGCTTTCTCAGATACGAAACAGTACGCCCGAGCCGGACCGAGTCGGCAAAGTGCGATACAATATATAAATATATATAATAAATAACGAAAATATGCTAGTTGTTTCTGACGGAATATATTTCGGTCGTAAATACATCAGAATATTCCGACATATTTCTGACAAAATGGTATTCCGTCAAAAAGTTCTGACGTATTTCCGACCAAATTAGTTTTCGTTGGAAATCCCTAAAGTAGGAGAATAGATAGGGATATGTGAGCAGTTTCCGACGGAATCCTTTTTAGTCGGAAATACGTCGAAAAGTTCCAACGTATTTCCGACCGAAATGCATTCCATCAAAAATTTCTGACGTATTTCTGACTAATTATCATTCCGTCGAAAGCCCTCAAAATATCTTATAATTAATTAATAGTATACTACAATTAATTATGTTTAATCGTAATACGAGGTTCGTCAACTAGATGATCTGTACTGGATCGACCCTTTTCTAGTCCGGTACGGTATGCCCGAGTCGCCATCGACTCAGTGTGCATCGATCATGTCTTCTCCTTCTTTCTCCCTTCCTCCCTCTCCTCCCTCTCCCTCTCTCTCTCTCTCTCCCTCTCTCTCTCTCTCATGGTGACTTTGCCCGACTCAAGCGATCCCCGGATGAGTAGCACCGTATCGAGCTTTCTCAGATACGAAACGGTACGCCCGAGCTGAACCGGGTCGGCAAAGCGTGATACAATATATAAATATATATAATAAATAATAGAAATATACTAGTTGTTTCTGATGGAATATATTTTGGTCAGAAATACGTCGAAAAGTTCCAACGTATTTCCGACCAAATTATATTCTGTCGAAAATTTCTGACGTATTTTTGACCAAATTAGTTTTCGTCGAAAATCCCTAAAGTAGGAGAATAGTTAGAGATATATGAGTAGTTTCCGATGGAATCCTTTTTAGTCGAAAATACGTCAAAAAGTTTTGACGTATTTCCGACCAAAATGTATTTCGTCGAAAATTTTTGATGTATTTCTGACTGATTATCAGTCCGTCGGAAACCCCGAAAATATCCTATAATTAATTAATAGTATACTACAATTAATTATGTTTAATCCTAATACGTGGTTCGCCGACTAGGTGCGCCCTTATCTGGTCTGGTATGGTGCACCTAAGTCGCCACCGAATAATAACTATATAATTAATTATTAAATTACAATTATTTTTTTATAACTTTATAACTATTAAAGTTAGAGATGTTAATAGTTATAAAGTTTTGTTGCAACTTTTTCGATGTGTTTCTCTCTCCCCTGCTCGTTCCCCCCCTCTCGCCCCCATTCCCGCTTGTCTCCTCCCCTTGCGGCCTGCTCTCTCTGGAGGTTGGCTTGAGCTCTGACGATGGCCTGTGGCGGGGGGGAGGCCCTGCTCCTCCCCCCTCCCCTCTACCCTCTTCCACCTTCAGCGAGCCTACAGTCCCCTCGGCTGCCTCCCCCCTCCCCTCTACCCTCTTCCGCCTTCAGCGAGCCTACAGTCCCCTCGGCTGCACTCCCCGCCTCCATGCTTGGCCTTGGCCGTGGGGACGTCGGAGGTTCCCCCTCGGCTGCTGTCATCCTCGACGCCCGAGCTGGGTCTCTCCTTCCCCCTCCACCTCCGTCGTCCTATGCTGGTGTACCACCGCCCCCTTCCGGTCCACCCGGTGGCCCCTTCCCTTCTACTATCGCGACCATCCACCGTCCATGCCTTCTCCACCAGGTCTGCACGGACGCAAGCAACCCCTCCTCTCTGGCGACTGCCCACAGTGCTGAGCCCTTGCTGCCCCTGGGCCCTCCTCCTGGCAGCCAGCCCCCACCACGGAGCATCGCTGGTGATGACTTGCCTCTCCCTGCGGTGCCACCTAGCATCCAAGAGCGACACATCTTTGGTCTCTCAAACACGCTATCAATGGCGGGAACTCTTGTAGCGCCCCCCACACGCGTTGACCATCTCCCTCTGTTGACTGGCCCTGCTGACCTGCCACCCCATGTTGCCTCTCCAGCCCCCACGTCCCCGGTACTTGATGGGACGTCGGCTAAAAACGGTGCCCTATTTTTGCTCCATTCCCCCGCTTCGCCCTCCGTCACTTCTGTGCCCTCCCCGTCCTTGACCTCAGGCCAGTAGCCGCCGGCCACCGCCAGCGGACCACCTCCGCCTGCTGATGCTCCAAACGGTCCACCGCCCGCTGCCCAGGCCCAGGTTTCTGTAGCCGGCCGTGCTGCTCCCCCCTTGCTTGCTAAGACCCTGGCGGTGACCCTATGGCCATGCACTGGAGCTCACGTGTCCGATGCGCCCAAGTCCTCCCCCTGGGCTGTTGGTGGAGTATCAGTGAGCGCCTTGGCCCTCCCTTCCACTTCCCCGACCTCCTCATTTGCCCAGGCTCTTTTGCAGTGCTCCTCCCCCTGTCACTTAGGCTAGATGTCCATCCCCCAGCCTTTACCGACTCGGTGGAGCCCGCCACCTTCTTCTCCCTCGATGAAGTTCAGACTTCTTGCCAGCCACTACAACATGCTGTCATCGCCAAAACCTCTCATGGTCGTCCACCTTTCCAGGATATCAGAGGGCACCTCATCCAATGCTTTGCCCTCCGCCAGGAATTCCTCATCTGCGCCCTCGACAACCGTCACCTTCTTATAAAATTTCAGAACCGTGACGACTTCCTCCAGGTCCTTCTCAAGGAAAGCTTACTCATCTATGGGAGGCTCTTCCGGTTCGCCGCATGGTCGATTGGCTTCTCGCCAGACACCGACTCGCCTCTTGTTACCGTTTGGCTGGAACTCCCCGCCCTCCCAGCCAACTTCTACAAAGATGCTATGCTTCACTCCATCGTCGGGAGCATCGGTCCTGTCCTCAAGGTGGACAGGAACACCTCCTGCCTACTCCGTGCCCATACGGCCAGAGTGTGCGTGCAACTGGAGGTGTCTAAGCCCCTCCTGCCTCGTGCCTGGGTTGGCATGGGAGGTGGTGGGTCTTGGCAGGCCATCATCTACCGAGACGCCCCTCTGTTCTACCGTGGATGCTCACACCTCGGCCACCTTGCTAGCAACTGCAAGAAGAAGCCCCAACTGTCTGCTAGTGGGGCTGGTGGCCCTAGTAGGGGTCCTCCGATGTCCGCTGCATTGCCCGTTCTCCCTACTCCGTCGTCCAAGGCCTGGAGTCCTGTTCGTGAGCCGCTTCCTGCTACAGGGGTTTGTGTTGCGGCGTTGCCCTCTCGTGCGTCTTTAGCTGTCGCTATGCCCTCCACCGACCCTACATTGTTCCCCTCGCCTGTGGATACTCTCCCTGCCACAGGGGTTTGTTCTACTGCACAGCACACCCAAGTAGCCTTAGGGGTTTGTGATTCTGCCATACCCTCCCCAGCGCTTAGAGCGGCCTGTTCCAGTGGCATGATCTCTCACGGCTCTACTTTGTCCCCCATGCTTGTGGCTGCTCACCTCTCCACCCACGTTGCTACGGCTGGGACTCGCGTTGTGCCACCGATCCTCTGTGCTGTGGCCGTGCCGACTGCCTTGGTGTTGCCGCCTGTGTCGCCACTAGTTGTGGAGACCCCTGACCCACCTGCTTTGTCTACTGCCGCTATCATCCGATCCAGGGAGGGGCCACCGTGTCCGCTGATGTCGGCTCCCCCCTCGCCTCTACGATCTCCCCGACAGCTGACGAGTCTCTTCTTCCTCTTTCTGCTCGTCTGCTAGCGGAGGTGGTCGAAGGACTTCCTCCTCCCTAGTCCTCCGCAACCATTGGTGACAAGGGGTCTGGGACCCTAGCAGAGTCAGCCGTCGTAGGGACTTTGCTACCTTCCTCTGCTCCGTCGGCCTCTGCTATTCATGGCCAGGCCCCTCTCAATGTCGGGTCCCTTGCTGGTGGGCTCAACCCTACATCGGCTTCTTGGTCCCCGGGGGTGCGGTCACCCAGCCCGGCGGCTGCCGTTAACGGTGCAATGGCCTCTCCCCCTGCTACGACGGCCTCCCCCCGCCTCTTCTTTGCTCAAGTCTTGAAGAAGAAGATCAACCGGGAATCGCCCGGTCTGCTCGCACCTCCTCCTTCGCCTCCTACCCCTATGCTTCCTGTGGATGAGTTGACTCCTCCGTCTCATGTTGCTGGCCTCCAGTTCCCTCAGATGATCCAGGTGCTCACTGTCCCCGGGCTTGAGCCGGTCACGAGGTTCCATGACCTTGCGGTGGTCCATGCGGCCTTCGTCAGTTCCCATGACAAGGATCGCTCGCGGCTGACTTCGAGGATGGATGATGGTGCCCCCAGGCGATCTCATCGGCGCTCCAACTCTACCTCCTCCTTGCGTGATCGTGACTTCTAATGACAGCTTATTTCTCCATGTTGTCCTTGGGTTTTTCTTCCTTCTCGTTGTATGTGGCCCCTTTCGTCTCTATTAGCTTAGTCTCCCCTTTCCCTTTTCTACCTCCAGTAACTTCTTGCTTCTATTAATGATATCCCTTGCCTGGTGGCCCGGGGTCGTTCGTCCACTTCCTTCCGCAATGAAGGGGTGAACGAGAATCCTTGCCTCATCTTGCAAGTATTTGTCGGATTAAAAAAAATAGTTATAAAGTTAGATCTATTTATGTTGGATCTATGGATCTGGGATTTTGGATCGGGTGTCTGCGTGTTCAGATCTATGGATGTCGGATCTATGGATCCCCAAATCATAAATATTAAAAGACTTAGAGAGATTTTAGATTAATTGGGATTTTATCCCATTTATAAAAAATATAATAAATGATAAATAGAACTGAAAAAAAGAGAAGAAAAGAAAAAATGGGGATAAATAAAAAATGAAAAAAAATAAAAAAAAATGGGGGCGGGGCCCCCGTGCCCTAGCCTCCCCTCTCCTTCTTCTTCCCTCATTTCCCCCTCTTCTTCCTCCGTTCCCGCCCCGATCTCCCTCTTCCCCTCTCGATCTCCCTCTCCCTCCTCCCTTTCTCCCCCTTTCTTCCTTCCACCACTGGCGACGGGAGGCGGCGAGCGGCGGGTGAAGCCGGAAGCCGGAGCGGCGGGCGAAGCCGCAGCGGCGGAGGGAGATGCAGCGAGCTGAGCAGGGGCGGGGGACCGCGGCGGGCGGCGGCTGGGCACGCATTGGCAACGCGGCCGCTGACGGCAGCAGCAGGCGCGACAGCGGCGAGGGTGTGCCGACCACGGCGGGGGCCGTAGCTCACGCCCTGAGACATATGTACAACGGAAGTAATATCGAGGAACGTGAATAGCCAGTAATACGTCTCAAGCTAGCAATATAATCAAAGCGCAATAAACATCCACATAAAGATGGAGTATACAATATTTGACCAAAATTCTAACTTTTATTGATAATAATGATCCATAATTACATAAAGTTGACTCATGGTCTACGAGACTCAAGAAAAATGAAGATTACATAATGAGACGCAATAAAGTAAAAATTACATCATGACTCTAGACTACTTAAATACTCGCGACATTCTAAGTCTTCTCTCGACCATCAATCATCACTCTCGGACTTGTTGCTACAATACACCGAATCCGACTCACTTGAACTCCCTGAAAAGATTGAAAAGGTTGGGTAGTGAGCATACTTGCCCAGTAGGTATCTTCACATCAACATGGAGGCATGCTTTAAGTAATTATATTTTTGCTCTAGTGAATAAGGTAAAAGAAAATGTGATAAAACACTCGAACAAAATCCAAGTAACAAGACATGAATTATAGAGACATGAAGAATATGAATAGATAATAGAGCATGATCAAGAAAGATTTATAAGGTAAAGTGGCCTTTCATTAACAAGAATGTACTTCATAACCATGAAGGTTATGCACTAGAAAGTCATGAACAAGAATGTACTAGCAAGCATGTCAATTATCACAAGTTGCCTCATGATTTTCACCCATCTATAAAAAAAAGTACTCCCGGCGGAATGCGACGCCAGTACTCATTGTACCCCATGATTTTCAGCACGTTTCTGGCTATCTGCCGAGGGGGCTAGTATGGAGCCCTTGGACACTATCTGTGCCCGCTCTTACATCTTCAAGTTACAGATCAAGTGACTTCCATGAGAATATAGTAAAGTTCAGCCAATAATATTCAATTCAATGATAGTTTCATGAGAATGTAACCAAGGTAGCGAACGTACCAATGTAAGATAATGAAAAGTCAAAGATGAATTTAAGACAAGGTCATACTACCGAAGGAATCCGACAGCATAACGGTACATTCTTTACCTTCCATAATTCTTTAAATTGCTTTTGAACATGGTGTTGGGTTCTAGATAATCAATAGACCATCTAAGAACTTTGGAAAATCAACCCTTAGGTCAAACCTTGGGTTAAGAAAACTTGAGACATTTGTGGTCATGACTGGACCATTTATTGGAAATAGCAGTCGTTTATAGGACCGTTTATAGACTGTAGCGGTCAGTGCAAGACCGTTTATTGACAGAGTCGATGTAGTGAATGAACTGGAACTATGCGGTTATGGCAGGGCCGCTAGGTGTCATTGGTGGTCAAGCAAAGGGCCGCTACTAGAAAATTGCGATTTCCAGAGGGCCGCTAGTGACTAAAACATAGGAAACTCTGGTAAAGTGCTCTCTAGACATTTGGGCTTTGAGGGTACAACCAGCTCAGCATCCTAGTAGGAATCCCAGGCTCACGGAGACTTACGGAGGCCTTGAAATACGATCACCTAGTCCGGTGGAAGGAATATCAAACAGAGATGATCACAAGTCCAAGAGGTGTGCTTATAAGTGCAAAGGTGTATGTAATGGCCACGCACCGGGGTACGCACCATGTACTTAATGAAAGACTCTAGAAGACAGTGAATTGAGATAAACAGCGATCAAATATCATCAATGACACAAGTCTCATATGCACATGAACTTTAGCTTTAATACAAGAATATATGGTTTGGGCATGAAATTAACATAAGTTAAAATAGGCATTTTAACCATCTAAGACATGCAACCTATCAAGGATAATGCACAATATAACCAAGATTACGAATATAAAGTCAAAACTAGGAATAAAACCTATTTACCTATGCTTATCATATAGTTAATAGGGTCAATCTGTAATCTGTTTAAAGTTAACAAGTTGTAGGGAACAGAACGAATAGCGGTCAGGTGAGGACCGCATACTGGCGCTTAGCGGTCTATCGCAGGGCCGCTAAAGACATATGGCGGTCTAATAGAGACTGTTTCTCTTCTGTGATAGACAGAAGTAAAATAGGCCTTATTGTTAGCAATAGATAAATGAAAATCATGCTAAACAGAAGGATAAGACATGATAGAGTATAAGAAACGCATGGGATGCATGGTTCACATGAATTAAGCCAAAATTATCAATTTCTCATTAAACGGTAGGATTCATGCATGTTGTGATAACCTAGATGCGCAGATGAAATAAAACATCAAATATTCTAAGTACAATGCATGATATCACGAGATAACAGAGGGCTTTTACTCCTGACATATTATTATAGCCATCCATGAGATAACCTACCTCTGTGATAAGCTTTAGACTTCGAATTTCTAACTGGAAGATCGCTCAGGTTCCTGCACGTCCTATGCCGAACCAGCAACTTGTGGACACCCTACTTCTTCAACGGCTGGGTCTTCTAGCATGAAATTTTGAGGGGAGTTAGATAAAACATATAAGGAGAACAAATTATTCTAAAGAACTAACCTGAGAAGATGTCTCCTTGCCTTCGAAATATGCGATCCAACATTAGGGTTCGCATGGGTCGAAGTTAGGGTCTATTTATAGAGTTTTGAGTTAGGGCTGAGGATTTGATCGAGTTGAGAGTCCTAATTAGGGGTAGGATCGATCCCTAAGAGTCCTAGAGAGTCACCCAGGCCAGATAGCTTCGATCCAACGTCATTTGGTTGCCAAAAATCCAAGCTTTTCACGTTTCTTCCATTCACGGAATCAGAAGGGCCTTAGCAGTCATGGAGGGACCGCTAGGCTAGATTGGCGGCCACGCGATAGACCGCCACTCGGCCATTTTCTCGAAATTTTTGGATTTTCAAATTTATCCCCTAATTGTCCCTTATTTGTGCTATTTTTCCCCTATTTAATTCTAATTACATTTCTATTAATGGGCTTGGGCCTAAAAGACTTGGATTTGGGTCTTGTAGGCCTATTTAGGTGGATTTAAACCTAACATAATATCTTGGCCTTCAAACATTTATCTAATAGACCTCTATTTATTAAATAGCCCATTTAGTCTACTTAAATGCTTAATAAATATATTAAATTCCTAAAAATTCTTAGAAAATTCTCGGGTGTCACACCCTCCCCTACTTAAAAGAATTTGGTCCCCAAATTTAATGCATGGGTTTTATGGAGAGTATACTTACAATCGAACAATTCCAAAAATCTCTTGCGCATAACTTCTTCCGTTTCCCATGTCGCCTCGTACGGCCAGGATTTGCTCCATTGATTTTTGACCATGGGAATATTTTTTTTTCAAAGCTGACGTACGTCTCGCTCAATTATCTTGAGTGACTTTTGCTTGTACGTTAAGTCTTCTTGTATCTACATGTTATCATAAGTGATGACATGGAATGGATCATGGATGTACCTTTTGAGCATTGAGACGTGAAATACATCATGAACTCCTGCCAGTTGAGGAGGCAAGGCTAGTCGATAAGCAACCTCACCAATCCTTTCAAGAATTTCAAAAGGGCCAATAAATCTTGGAGTAAGTTTGCCATTGATGCCGAATCTTTGGATACCTCGACCCGAAAAAACTTTGAGGAATACGTGGTCTCCTATTTAGAATTCCAGGTCACACCTTCGATTATCAGCATAAGACTTTTACCTATCTTGAGCCATCTTGAGTCTTTCTTGAATCAGCTTGACTTTTTCAGTAGTATCCCGAATGAGTTCCAAGCCTAGAAATTACTTTTCCCCAACCTCACTCCAGCATATAGGTAAGCGACAACTCCTGCCATATAGGGCTTCAAATGGTGCCATTTTAATGCTAGCTTGATAGCTATTATTGTAGGAGAATTCCACTAGAGATAAGTGGTCGTGCCAACTCCCACCAAAATCAAGTACACATACCCGAAACATATCTTCCACCACCTGATTGGTTCTTTCGGTTTGACCATCAGTCTGTGGGTGGAATGCGGTGCTGAAATTCAATCGGGTCCCTAATGAATGTTGTAGACCCTTCCAGAATTGAGATGCAAATCGAGGGTCTCGATCAAATATGATAGTGATAGGGACTCCATGCAGTTTTACAATTTCTCTTACATATAAGGTAGCCAAGACATCCATGAACCATCGACTCTTAATAGGTAGGAAGTGAGTCGACTTGGTCAAGCGGTCAATGATCACCCAAATACCGTCATGTCCTCCTCTTGATTTAGGTAGACTCATGACAAAATCCATCCCTATACTCTCCCATTTCCACTCGGGAATCGCCAAGGGATGTAACTTTCCAGCGGGCTTTTGATATTCTGCCTTAACTTGTTGACAAGTGAGGCAGCGTGATACATAGTCTGCCACTTCTCTTTTCATATTAGGCCTCCAATAATTCCTTTTAAAGTCTTGGTACATTTTGGTAGCACAAGGGTGAATGGCATACCTTGATTTATGTGCTCCGTCCATAACCAGCTTCTTAGTATCAGCATGATCTGGGACACAAATTCGACCTCTGAATAGCAATCTTTCGTCAGATGCAATAGAGAATTCTGACTGTTGATCTATATGATCCTTGATTTCCATCAGTGTAGGGTCATTTTCTTGCAACTTGACCATGCCTTCTATTAATGTAGGTTGTGACCTAATATTGGCAATAAAGCATTCTTCTTTCTTTGCATTTATCTCTAGATTTAATTGGGCAAATTCAATAATGAGATTAGTCATACCTTTCATGAGGCTTGATAACATTCCCATTGGTTTCCTGCTAAGCGCGTCGGCTACAACATTCACCTTGCCTAGATGATATTTGATGGTGAAGTCAAAATCCTTAAGATATTCTAGCCATTGCCTCTGTCTCATGTTTAGCTCCTTCTGAGAAAAGAGATATTCCAGACTTTTATGGTCTGAATATACTGTGAACTTTTCTCCATAAAGATAGTGACGCCAGATCTTTAGAACAAATATAACGTCAGCTAGTTCTAGATCATGAACTGGATAATTTTTCTCGTACCGCTTCAATTGTCTTGAGACATAGCAAATCACTTTGCCACTTTGCATAAGAACGCACCCGAGGCCAATGCCTGATGCATCCGTGTATACTTCAAATCTGTCGCCTTTGACAGGCAGTGCTAGAATAGGGGCAGTGGTGAGATGTTCCTTGAGAGTCAAGAAACTCTCCTCGCACTCTGTGGTCCATACAAATGAAATTTCCTTTCTAGTTAGTCTTGTGAGAGGAACGACGATTTTGGAAAAATACTTGATGAACCGTTGATAATAACTAGCTAGACCAAGGAAACTTCTAATTTTGGATATAGTCGTCGGTCGACTCCAGTTCTTGACAGCTTCTACTTTAGAAGGATCCACGGTAATTCCTTCTTTGGAAATAACATGGCCAAGGAAAGAAACCTCCTTTAGCCAGAACTCACATTTAATTAGCTTGGCATATAGTTGGTGTTCCCTTAACGTCTATAAGGCAGTTCTTAGATGTTCTTCATATTCTTCTTTCATCTTGGAATAGATAAGGATGTCATAAATGAATACGACCACAAAGCGGTCGAGATGTGGCTTGAAGACGTTGTTCATGAGTTGGATAAATGTTGCGGGGGCATTGGTTAACCCGAATGGCTTAATCACAAACTCATAATGTCTGTATCTACTACGGAAAGCCGTCTTGTGAATATCCTCTTCTTTAATCTTCAGTTGATGATATCCAGACCTGAGGTCAATCTTGGAGAAATATTCCGCATCGAAGATCTGGTCGAACAGCCCATCAATACACGGTAGTGGGTATTTGTTCTTGATGGTAAGTTGATTCAACTATCAGTAGTCGATACACAGCCTGAGGGATCCATCCTTCTTCCTGACAAATAGAACTGGCGCACCCCAAGGGGATGTGCTGGGTCGAATAAAGCATTTTTTCAGCAACTCTTGAAGTTATTTTTTCAATTCCTTGAGCTCTGTGGGGGACATCTTGTAAGGGGCCTTTGACACAAGTGCTGCTCTAGGTGTGAGTTCAATGAAAAAATTAACCTCCCTCTCGGGTGGTATACTGGGTAAGTTTGAAGGAAAGACGTCCGGAAATTCTTTTACAATGGAGATTTCTTCTATAAAGATTTCCTTAGACTCGGTAATGATAATGGAATCAAGAAAAGCTTTACATCCTTGTGAGATGAGTTTGTAGGCGTGAAGAGAAGAAATAAGAGTAGGGTGCTTCCTATACTTAATGCCAAGGAAAGAGAACTTTGGGAAATCTGGTTTATGAAAAGAAATCTGCCTATTGCGATAATTAATGTCGGCATAATGGTCACAAAGCCAATCTACTCCTAATATGGCATCGTAGCCCTCCATGTCAAGGCATACAAGATTTGCAGGGAGATTGTGACCTTCTATGATAACTTCACTGTCGGGGAGATAAGTTTTAAGTTTCGTTCCCGAACCTAAGGGTGTACCTATAGTTAAATTCGAAGGTAACGGGATAGGTGAAATTGGCAAGGTCTCAGCAAAAGAGCTATAAATAAAGGAATGAGAAGCACCAGTATCAAATAATACGAATGCAGGATGCGAGTGAATTTGGACGGTACCTTTCATCAGTTCCACTTTTTTGGTAGCTTCTTCATTCACAACGGCATTGAGACGAGCCTGCCGACTTCGTCCGCCATCATTCCTGGAGGGTTGTTCCTTCATGATGGGACAATCTGACATGCGATGCTCCCGACTGCCACATCTTAAGCAAGCGCAGAGACACTTCCAGCATTCCTCGGCCGCATGGCCGAATTTCTCACAAAACGTGCAAATCGTCATGACTTGCTTGTCTTCCTCCTTCGCCTTCTTGTTCTTGCGGTAGCCACTACCATTCCCGTTCCGGGATCCCTTCTTATTATCATGGGATTTGTAAGGTTTCATGATGCTGAACGTCTCCTTCTTTCCACGCCGATCCATCTTTCGACTAGATTCTTCTCCCTTGCCCTTAAGTTTCTCGACCTTCTCCAAGGTCCTTTCATATAAATGTGCTCACTAGACCATCTCCGCGTAGGTTCGAATATTTTACGAGCCAAGTTGTTGAATGAAGATGGGCCTTAACCCGTCCAGAAATCCGTTGGCCTTTAAGATATCTGTACTCACCAGATGTTCGGCATAAGGGGCCAAACGGGAGAATTGGAGCTCATATTCTGCCACTGACATCATGCCTTGGCGTGAAGAAGTGAATTCAGCAGCCTCTCGCTCCTTGGCGTGCTGAGAGAAGTATTTCGCCCGGAAGAGTGTAAGAAACTCATTCCATGTAGGCTGGACATTCTAGGGTTGTGCCGAGGTGGCCTTTCATCACATACGAGCATCTTTATTTAGTTGGAACGTGGAGAGATGGACCTTCTCTTGATTCGCACACTGCATAACATTGAAGATTCTTTCCATCTCATCTATCCACTTCTCTGCTTCATCCGAATTAGAAGAGCTAGAAAATCATGGAGGATTTAAGCTTTGAAAATTCTGATGTAAATCGCCTGCACCAGCCCTGGCGCCAGCTTGGGCCATATTCTGTAGTGCCTGGGTAAGACCTGCAATAGTCTGTTGTATCCCGTCCCAGTCAACACAGTGTGCCATCGTGCAAATAAGGTACCTGAGAGGATAATCAATTAGTCAATTCCTATGGAATTAATAGCATTAACTTAGAAAAAATCTAATTAAACTATCTCATCTTGGCTCTACCCATTCTCACGTGGGTTTGGATCTTTCTTCCTAGCTCATAGGATTGGGTCCTTAACCTTGGACGTAGCCTATGACATTTTCCTAGGACATACTTAAGCCTAGGCTCCGATACCAACTTAACTGTTACGCCCCGAGACATATGTACATCGGAAGTAATATTGGGGAACTGGAATAGCCGGCAATACGTCTCAAGCTAGCAATATAATCAGAGCGTAATAAACATCAACATAAAGATGGAGTACACAATATTTGACCAAAATTCTAACTTTTATTGATAATAATAATCCATAATTACATAAAGTTGACTCATGGTCTTCTAGACTCAAGAAAAATGAAGATTACATAGTGAGACTCAATAAAGTAAAAATTACATCATGACTCTAGACTACTTAAATACACGCGGCATTCTAAGTCTTCTCTCGACCATCAATCATCACTCTCAGACCCGTTGCTAGAATACTCCGAATCCGACTCACTTGAACTTCCTAGAAAGATTGAAAAAGTAGTGTAGTAAGCACACTTGTCCAGTAGGTATCTTCGCATCAACAAGGAGGCATGTTTTAAGTAATTACATTTTTGCTCTAGTGAATAAGGTAAAAGAAAATGCGATAAAACACTCGAACAAAATCCAAGTAACAGGACATGAATTATAGAGACATGAAGAATATGAATAGACAATAGAGCATGATCAAGCAAGATTTATAAGGTAAAGTGGCCTGTCATTAACAAGAATGTACTTCATAACCATAAAGGCTATGCACTAGAAAGTCATGAACTAGAATGTACTAGCAAGCATGTCAATTATAACAAGTTGCCTCATGGTTTTCACCCGTCTATAAAAAAAGCACTCACGGCACAATGTGACGCCAGTACTCATCGTACCCTATGATTTTCAGCACGTTTCTGGCTATCTGCCGAGGGGGCTAGTATGGAGCCCTTGGACACTGTTCGTGCCCGCTCTTGCATCTTCAAGTTACATATCAAGCTACTCCATGAGAATATAGTAAAGGTTGGCCAATAATATTCAATTCAATGATAGTTTCATGAGAATGTAACCAAGGTAGTGAACGCACCAATGTAAGATTACGAGAAGTCAAAGATGAATTTAAGACAATGTCATACTACCGAAGGAATCTGGCAGCATAACGGTACATTCTTTACCTTCCATAATTCCTTAAATAGCTTTTGAACAGGGTGCTGGGTTCTAGATAATCAATAGACCATCTAAGAACTTTGGAAAATCAACCCTTAGGTCAAACCTTGGGTTAAGAGCACTTGAGACAATTGCGGTCATCACTGGACCGTTTATTCGAAATAGCGGTCGTTGACAGGGCCGTTTATAGACTATAGCGGTCAGTACAGGACCATTTATTGACAGAGTCGACGTAGTGAATGAACTGGAACTATGCGGTCATGGCAGGGCCGCTAGGTGTCATTAGTGGTCAAGCAAAGGGCCGCTACTAGACAATTACGATTTCCAGAGGGCCGCTAGTGACTAAAACACAGGAAACTCTGGTAAAGTGCTCTCTAGACAATTGAGCTTTGAGGGTACAACCAGCTCAGCGTCCTAGTGGGAATCCCAGGGTCGTAGAGACTTACGGAGGCCTTGAAATACGATCACCTAGTCCGGTGGAAGGAATATCAAACAGAGAGGATCACAAGTCCAAGAGGTGTGCTTATAAGTGTAACGGTGTATCTAATGGCCACGCATCGGGGTATGCACCATGTACTTAAGAAAAGACTCTAGATGAGAGTGAATCAAGATAAACAGCGATCAAATATCATCAATGACACAAGTCTCATAAGCACATGAACTTTAGCTTTAATACAAGAATATATGATTTTGGCATGAAATTAACATAAATTAAAATAGGCGTTTTAACCATCTAAGACATGCAACCTATCAAGGATAATGCACAATATAACCAAGATTCTGAATATGAAGTAAAAACTAGGAATAAAACCTATTTACCTAGGCTTATCATATAGTTAATAGGGTCAATCTGTAATCTGTTTAGAGTTAACAGATTCCAGGGAACAGAATGAATTGCGGTCAGGTGAGGACCACATACCGGCGTTTAGTGGTCTATCGCAGGGCCGCTAAAGACATATGGTGGTCTAATAGAGACCGTTTCTCTTCTGTGATAGATAGAAGTAAAATAGGTCATATAGGCCATATTATTAGCAATAGATAAATGAAAATCATGCTAAACAAAAGGATAAGACATGATAGAGTATAAGAAATGCATGGGGATGCATGGTTCACATGAATTAAGCCAAAATTATCAATTTCTCATTAAAGGGTAGGATTCATGCATCCTGTGGTAACCCAGATGCGTAGTTGAAATAAAACATCAAATACTCTAAGTACAGTGCATGAAATCACGAGATAATAGAGGGATTTTACTCCTGACATATTACTATAGCCATCCACGAGATAACCTACCTCTGTGACAAGCTTTAGACTTTGAATTTTTAACTGGAAGATCGCTTGCACATCCTATGCCAAACTAGCAACTTGTGGACACCCTACTTCTTCAACGGCTGGGTCTTCTAGCATGAAAATTTGAGGGGAGTTAGATAAAACATATAAGGAGAACAAATTATTCTAAAGAACTAACCTGAGAAGATGTCTCCTTACCTTTGAAATACGCGATCCAACATTAGGGTTCGCATGGGTCGAAGTTAGGGTCTATTTATAGAGTTTTGAGTTAGGGCTGAGGATTTAATCGAGTTGGGAGTCCTAATTAGGGGTAGGATCGATCCCTAAGAGTCCTACAGAGTCTCCCAGGCTAGATAGCTTCGATCCAAGGTCATTTGGTTGCCAAAAATCTAAGCTTTTCACGTTTCTTCCATTCACGGAATCAGAAGGGCTTTAGCGGTCATAGAGGGACCGCTAGGCTGGATTAGCGGTCGCGCGATAGACCGCCACTCAGCCATTTTCTCGAAATTTTTGGATTTTCGAATTTATCCCCCATTTGTCCCTTATTTGTACTATTTTTCTCCTTTTAAATTCTAATTACGTTTATATTAATGGGCTTGGGCCTAAAAGACTTGGATTTGGGTCTTGTTGGCCTATTTAGGTGGATTTAAACCTAACATAATATCTGGGCCTTTAAACAATTATTAAATATACCTATATTCGTTAAATAGCCCATTTAGCCTACTTAAATGCTTAATAAATATATTAAATCCCAAAAAATTCTTAGAAAATTCCCGGGTGTTACAACTGCTGATGTGGCCAACTGCGGCGAACGACGGTGGCAGGAGCGAACACGGAGGAGGTGTAGTGCAACGGCCTGCGAGGAGAGTAGCTACGGCGTCGGGAAGAGCAACAATAGTGGCGTTGGCTTGATGTCGGTGTGAAGGATAAGCCGGTGGGGGTCATGTTGGTGTGCCGGGGAGGTGAGAACCACGATAGTGACGGTGGTGTCCCGGCGAGTTAAACAAGGTCGAGTTCGTGGAATCGGCTTCGCCGGAGCGTGTGAGTGGACAGGATCGGTCGGGAGTGACAGTGATCCGACGGGGATTCTCACCCTCGGAGGTAGGGGGACGGAACCCTAAACTCTCTGTGTTTTATTTACATCGATGTAGATTTGTTTAATAGTGTTCTACCCCACCCCCTTAAACTAATATGTGTATAAACAATGTGAATCAAAGAAAAGGGGGATGAAAGGATGAGAAAAACATACCGTGATCGCCACCAAGGTTCCAACAACGCCAAAAGGATGAAGAGATGAAGGGATGTCACCGTGTACCTTGGAAAGAAGACTTGATCGTGCTCAAGAGACGGGTGCGGGGAACTTGTGGAATCAAACCTCCTCATCCTCCAGTTGGCTAGAAGAAGAGGGTCTCATGTTCATATCATGCTCTCCTGCAAAACAAAGATCAAACACAAAGGTAAAAATCCATTAGATCATGAAGTGTAGTATCAATTCCGGAATGATAAAATAGGGGTAGAAATTGAGGGTAAACTCACTGGGGGGAGATTTTTAACCCCTGTGGAAGGGTGGAAAAGATAGGTGTATGTGTTGTGCATACATGAGAGTTGAAATCATGAAATTTGATGGAGAGGATAGAGAGAAAACGTTGATGCAAACGGGAAAAAATGCATGTGTCGCAGAAAGTGCAGTGTTTTGTGATGATTTGTGATTTTGAGAGGAAGAGAACTAAGAGTATAGACCACGAAATCAAGCCCAAAAGGATAGAATAGAAAGCCAATACTTCTCTCTTCAAGCCAGGGTCGAAGGATTGAGTCGGCGGTGCAGCATGGCTTCGCCCCGAGCCAAGAAAGAGCCCCACGTCGCGTCTGTGAACTAGGCAGTTTATATAGAGTTTTCAGAAAAAGTCCCAACTTCCTCTCACGATTCCCGAAGATATAGTCCAAGATAAATCGAGTTCTATGGATCAAACTAGAGATAATAATAAGGACAAGAGATAGAAACAAATGGGACTCGATTTGGAGGAGTTGTACCATGACACCTAAATTTTAATCTTTTGACCAAGATTCCGAGAGATATAGCCAATGAAAATTTGAGCTCTATGGATCAAACTCAAGATAATATAAAGGGCAAGAGATAGAAACAAATGGGGGTCAATTCAGACCTATATTCTAGAAGATATGGCCGCCGCAAGATAGGCCCATCGAGTAGTTTTCAGAGATAGAGTCAGCGCAGGATGGACTCTTGGTTTGCTTAGCAGTCAGTCGACCGATCGTTTGCAATAAGACGGCCGTTTGGGCAGACTTTGCGTGACTTTGGAAATCGGATCATTTCTCCCAAATGGTGCAGAACTAGCAAAAGTGGTAGAAGAAGAAATTATAGACAACTAAAAGATGAACAACTTTCATGAAGAGATCAAGATGAAAAGATAATCAGATAATGGAGAAAATGGGGCTAGAAGATAGGAAAAATGTTGGGTCTGCGGGTGAACAGTGCAGTCTGCTGAAAAAATGTGAATACCTTGCAATTGGTGTAGAACTGGCTAATGGCATAGAAGAAGAAGTTGTAGATCTTGAAAAATCGAACAACTTTAGTGAAGGGCACATTTTCAATAGAGAAAAGGAAGGGGATGAAAAAGGACCATTTGCAAGACTACGCAGCGAAAGAGAGCCGAATGCTTGATGGAAGCCAGCCTAAATGGGCCGTAAGCAGGCTTGGAAGCCGGAAGTTGATAAGATAAACTCTAGGGCTATAAAAAATCATGATCTTCAAGGCTCAAAGGCTAGGGAATGATGAAATGGGCTCGAAATCCATCCAAGGAAGGCTCCAAAATAATGGGTAATTCGGGACATAAAAAATGATGAATAAGAGAAATGACACGACTTGCGGGATAAAATGGATGTCAACAGATGCCCCTCCTTGATGTATGCTTTGCAAGGGAACTAGCGAAAGCGACGGAGAGGTGAAATGAAAAGGAGATGGAGAGAAAGTGACAGCGACATGAAATGGAGATGAAGTAGAGATGAAGCGGAGAGAATTGATAAGCAGACATCAAGGTAAAAGACACCCGTCATAACCAACAAACGACAGGAATTGTCCCGAAAACACCGAACTAGTCACAGGGAATGGATGACGCAGATGAGACATGCCTGGAGGACTAACTAAGAGAGAAAAGGAAACACAACCAACCTCATCGGGAACACAATCCACGGATAATGAGGGGATCGGAAGGAAACACATCATAAGAGCTGGAAAGGAGAATAAGATTAAGATAAAATCCAGATAAGAATCACGCTGGCCAACCAGACCGAGCGGGCAGATCAGAGAAATTGTTCAAATTCAGAGTGGAATGAGAAATCTCTTATCCAAGAGAGCTGAAGTGTAATTAACCATTGCTGAGGAGAAACCTTGAGAGAATCACGAGGCGTGAGTGCTCAAAAATGACATGATGCATGCTAGGCTAAAATAACGAAATCATCTATTGAGTTATGGTTTTGATGATTATTGTAATTGTTAAGTTATGATTTTGATGATAACTAAACTTAATGTGTGATTAAGCGATGATAACTAAACTTGAGGTTGATTGCTCATGCTCTTGTTATCTATGTATGGTTGAGATGGCAAATGGCAACGGTTACATGGTCTTGATCCTTGGTTTGCATATGTTGGTTTTACAAGAGACAAAAGGTTTCATAACCTCTTTAATGTAAGCAAGCATGGTATTAACCCTGACTATCTTGCCTGCAGGATTAAACTCATGGCAGTCACCTGGTGAACCAAACGTGTGGACAAGCACCCTGCTTCTCTACAATCCAAAACAGATGGTATATGTCAGTTACTGTCAAGAACCATTGGTAAGACTCTTACCTTGTCTTAGCATCGATCTCACCATGTGTATCTCATATACGTCTCCTTAATACACCTCATTCAATCACATTAAACATGAAACCCTTCTGGCCATTGTGCGCCCTCGCCCGCGGATCGACCTGCGTGGTAAGGTCGTAGGGATCGATCATGCACTTTAGAAATGTT